>SNQJ01S0143897.1:6454-30919 GCA_010110895.2 Picea sitchensis
CAATCTTTTGCTCACTCTAAGAGTGAATCACAAAGAAGAAAAACTTCTCAGTCTGAGAGATGACCTTATTTCATTTCTTGGTAGAGATCAAGGAAATAACACTAAGTTGGACTGCTTCGGGTATCCTGTAAAATTTCCTATTCAAAGTAATAATAACATTGTGAGGCCTAAACTCATATAAAACATGACGTTTCCATAAATAAGGTTGGCACACAATAACATTACGAAATTTGAGAGGAGAAAAATCACACAATACCTCATCTTTGAAGGGCTTGATGTCGTACGACATGCGACACTAATGGCTGATGCAAAGATCACTTCCATGGTAGAGCCATCCAATGATGTATGGATTCTAGTGCGGTGTTGTTGGTAGGGATAGCCACTTGAGGACCTTTTCTGATATGAGGTTCTTCTGGATACCTCTATCAATGATAAAGTGTAGTGGGGTGCCTTTTACCCACATCTGTGAATGAAAGAGGCACTCACCTTATTCTGGCACGTCTGGTTCATCGGACTGGACCTTGGTGGTAGCAATGGTGGAAATGGGTTCCACGTCAATGATTCGTCTCCATCTTTCTGGTTTTGAATTAGAGACGGAACCTACATATGATTTAGAGTATTTCACCTTAGCCACCAATGATTCCTTATAGTGGTAATCAACAATGTTATCCCATGGGCTCTTATGGAAGTTGCACCACTTCCCGATATCTTTTTTTGTGTTTCTGGTGTCTTTCTTTGCTTTCAGCCTAGACTAGTTGTCCTAAGGTTGTCCATATTTTCTCTGTCCTTTATTTTTCAGAATGGGGATTCCATTTGCTTTCTTTTGATGTGAAGGGTTCCCAGACCCAAATTGCCGCATCTTTTGTTTAAGCTTTTTCTCGAAAAAACGACATATCGATAGACCATGCCCAAGGATGAGATGTCCAAAAACTCCATTTCAGACTGGATGTATCTATGCAAACCACCACGATAATTGAGAACCAGATGTCACTCAGAATATTTCATACCCATCTTGGTGTGCAAGGTATGGAAGATAATTGTGAACTCTAGCACTGCTTGGTCTCTTTCCTGCCACAGTGTGGTCCATTTTGTATATAGGTTGTCATAACTTCCGATAGGGTAGTATTGTTCCCTGATATCATCCTTAAAGTACTCCCAAGTGACTGCGAATTTAAATAATGATGGTTACTCTATTTCATTTTACTCATAGAAAGTCTCCCACCAATCTTTTTCACGGGGAACAACTTTGAGGAGCACAAATATAATCTTTTCTCTGTTCGAAAAGTTATGGACAGAAAAATACCGTTCTAGAAAATTCAACCATTTTTCTATAGCATCTATGTCTATATGCCCTTCAAATATGGGAATATCAAAGTTGATTTGTACCTTGAAGGGGGTGGCACCTCCGCTCGAGGAAGATGCATCGTTTGTTGGTAGCCGCCGAAGGATTTTTGCAAAATTATCTATCATTTTGTTCCTCTGTTGCATGAGGGATTCCTCATGAAACATTTTGAAAGGATCTCTTGTCCCGTCATCTTTATTTTCTCCCTCCATGAGAGGTCGCTTGGGCATGCAGGAGATTTTTTCCTCAAGAGAGACAAGCTCGAGACCCAATTCTTTGTACCCTGACCTCGTCGGGGACATGCATTAAGAACAACAAGGAGTAGACCGCTTTGATACCACTGATTGAGATTTTATGAGCAGAACAAAATGAATACATATTATTATTATTCTTAACACAAAAACATAAGAATAACAAAGATACAATAACATAGATATAATACCACAGATACAATAAAATTGGTTTCTATTTAATAAGAAAATGTGTTGAAACTATAAAATGCAATGAAAAACAATCTTGCTAGAATGGTGGCGGCTTATCTTTGAGAAGAGATGTGATGATTGCACTCGTTTCTAAGAAAATCATTAAAATGAGGCTCTCCAATCCTTTTTAAAATAAACAAGTATTCCAAAACCCTAGAAATAAAAAAACCTAACCCTAGGAGATGGAGTGCCAAAAGTCATGTGGGCCCTGTTGGGGTAAGTTAGTACATCAACTTCTCGGGCTCGTAACTTTGGCATATGATCTTCGTTTTAGGCATACAATAGACCATTGGAAAGGTATATATGAGGACTACACATGTTTCCACAGGAATTTGACTTTGTTTGCAATGCAATTGTGGTGAGCTCTAAAAACTTTGTTTAGGGCCTCAAAATGGCCCTAGAAGCCTGGGACCCGAAAACCAAAAAAAAACTGCCAAACTAGAAAATTGTCAAAATTTTCTAGTTGGAATAGTTGGGAGGCTACCAAAATCCATATGGATCATACCAACCCTTATTCTTTTCCCTTCTTCGTCGTACTCAAGAAAGAAGGTATGTGGCACATGTTCCTTGATTTTTTATCCCTCAACAAAATTGTCATTAAAGATAAATTTCCCATTCCTATCAATGATGACTTTTTGGATGAACTGAGTGGTGCTCAGTTCTTGACCAAACTTGATATGTGTTCTCGATACCACTATATACGTATGAAGAGGACAATATTCCCAAAACTTCCTTTCAAACTCATGAAGGCCACTATGAGTTCTTGGTCATGCCCTTCGTCTTGCTTAATCCACCCTCTACTTTCCAAAGTCTCATGAAACATGTCTTTCTCCCTTTCCTTCGTCAGTTTGTATTGTTCTTCTCTGATCACTACTACATATGTATGGAAAAATTGACATCGTACTTCGACAATATAGATAAAATCAACCGTATTATCATATTTTACTTGCTTTTTTTGTATTTTTTTCAAAACATTCTGACACTCGTCGACTATTAGATGCCATGGTATTTAGTGTTGGCTATCTAACAGTTATAGGTAGTTAACTATCGGATATCTAACGGTGTAAAGGGTCAATGATTCTTCTTACAACTATTGACAAGTTCAATATTTTTATCCGTTAAGCAACGTCTCTCTCATTAGTAGCTGTCGGAAGCCCGACAAAAAGTGATATATAATTTAAAAAGTTTGAAATATTAAATACGTTCGACATTGTTCCTATACTAGTGATGGTTTTCATAGGTTATAAGATATATTTTTAGGTCAGAACACAATTTTTTTTTATTTTGTTAATTGCATTAGAAATAGTTATAGTTAAACTACAATGGTTGATTTTTTAAGATAATGATCATCATTGAAAGTTTGGTAAGGAAAAATGTCATATAACATTCCTCCAGGAGGACAAGGCCAAGACTTGAGATCTGCATTGGTTGAGGCTTTGTGTGATCGAAAACGTTATTTCCCTTGTAAAAGATGCATGGGCTATAATAGAAGGAGACTTTTAATAAAAAACAACTAAAAAACATTGTAGTGAGTATGGACACCTTGAAGGTGGGCATGAATATCATCCCTTCGTAATTTATTCATTATATGTCTTTATATTGCATATTTGTTTGTAAACATTTATATGTTAAATGTAGAAGAAAAATAATGTATTGTTTTTTCTTTATGGATATATTTTACGTAAACATGAATAAATAGAGAGTAAGTTAAGGAGAGAAGAAGTATGCATAAGATGCAAATTTTAATTAGGTTTTAGGGTACGGTTTAGTGGTTAATGGGTTTGAGGTTTGGGGGTATAGGGTGTAAGGGGTATGCTTCTACATTTCATGGACATGGTATGAGGAGGAACTATAAATGTCTTAAGGCATAAAATACGCTTTTAGGACTCCCAAACCATGCACATGGTCTAAAACCACCACTAGAACCTATAAATGAAATCATTGGCCTATGTATACTCTTGATAATGGCACCATTACTAGGTTGTAATTAGTGGAAATTATTATTTAATTTGACCCTGAGCATAGTGACCTATGAATGGGGCCAACATTGAAATTTTTTCAGTTTGTGCTTGTATGCACTAAAATTTGAAATGGTTATAGTAGATGCATGTGTTGATGGTATGGTAGGGTTTTGAGACTCAAATATGACTAACACAAATAATTATACAATCAAATGAAAAAATTAATGAGAACAACATTTCTTCAAGTGTGAACAACCATTACATCTTTTACATCAGTCAAACAAGGAGACCTAATATTTTTCTTCACTAAAATTCATGTGTAATTTTTATTTTATTAAAAACTTGTATGCAAAAGGAATGAACAGGAATTCCTTTGCTATAAAATAGAAATAATTTTTTCCCACTAGTGTACTTCATTCTTCATATCCTACATGCTTTTTTCTTCATTGCTAAGCCCAAAATGAAACCACTTTTTTGGATATTACACTTCTACAAGCACATGGATTTCAAATTATCTAAGAAATTGGCATTGAGCTATGAAATCATTGGTGGGTAGTAAGATTTGCGAGGTAGGTGGTATAAATCCCATTTATTATTCTTTGCAATTGATGTTGATTGCCGAATTTTGGTTTATATTCATTTACATTTTTTTTAAATATCTCATTGCAGTTGTTATAAATGGTTGACAAAATCTAAAACCTATAAATTTGTAATGTAAACCCCCAAGGAAATGCCCCACCATCAATGGAATATAATGCAAAAATCCAACTAATAAAGTGATATCCAACCTAATAATGTTGAGATATATATACCCACTTGGGTGCTTACTTACCCAAATTTTAGATGAAATCATTGATATAATTACTTAAACAAATGAGGCATTATCAATATTACCTCTTATAGAGAGAATATTTATCCTAAATGTATAGATGGTTTGGATAATATTGCAAGAAAAGAACTAAAGACTAGAAAACTAGAGGACATATTTTCCCTTTTCATAGGCCCTCATACAGGTTAAATGTGAAACAATAACAAACCTCATATATCTATCAAATGGTGCACTTATCAACCATTTATTGATAATTGATGGATAGGTAATACATGGTTTTTAATGTACGACCTCATAACAATAGGGAAATACCACTATGCTTCTTGAGGAAAATGTATGCAGAGTGTGTTTTTCAAAAACTTGTTAACTATTTTCATCCCTTAGAATTCCATGATGTTTGTTTGGATATTCTACACAACTGATCCAATGTGAGGCACCAAGATGATCAAAAGTACCTAATCCCTTGACCTTGTTGGAATTCCCACTTTCATAGGAGTTCCTTCCACAAACAAAAGAAAAACTTCTCTAGTTGACACAAATGATGGTATGTCATGACACATTTGTCAAGGTATTGATCGTATGGTGTCATCATATACTAGCGGGGTAGGAACATCAACTCCCAATTGGGAATAACACCATCTAGTAGTGAGGGCATATTATCATATACCAGTGGTTGTAGTTGCTATTCACATCCATGAACGTTTTGTGGTTGTAATTAGTGGAAATTGTTCTTTAATTTGACCCCGAGCATAGTGACCTATGAATAAGGCCAACATTGAAAATTTTTCAGTTTGTGCTTGTATGCACTGAAATTTGACATGGTTATAGTAGATGCATATGTTTATGGTATGGGAGGGTTCCAAGACTCAAATACGACTCACACAAATAATTCGACAATCAAATGAGAAAATTTCTATAATTTCCATGGTCTTTTAGGAGATATTTCCCATGGTCAATTTATAAGTGAGGTATGTATAATGATATGTTTTAAATTAATTTAATTTATAATTAGTTAAGTAATTTATTTCACATTGTTTTCCCCTTATGGTGTGTGTGTGTGTGCAATATGGATGTTATGACTTCCCCTACTATGTCTATGGGCTACTCACCTACGGTAGACACATCCAACAATGTATCTACTTTAGTCACATCCATACTTGTTGCTAAAATTTATAAGATGCACATGTGTATGCTATATTTCATATTGGATCATTATTAAATCATGTATCTACTTTGGTCACATCCATACTTGTTGCTAAAATTTATAAGATGCACATGTGTATGTTATATTTCATATTGGATCATTATTAAATCATGTATCTATAAACTGGTTCAACATGACTTGGTGATTGTAGCCATTGGATAGAGTACCTAACCTATCTAACACCACTTGGACATGGTGGTGTTGTACTTCACCTTCACTTGCCACTAGTACACCCAATATAGTCACATCCACTATTGTTTCCTCCAAGTACAATGTTGTACCAATGGCTATGTATCCTAGTCAAGGATGTGGCCAATATCCAAGATTGCAATCTCTTTTTGTGATAAGGTGAATAGTAGATGAACCCCTTAATGAAATGTAAATGTTGAATTCCATAAATTAAATGAAATATAAATGAAATATCAATGTTCATATTGTATAGTACTATAGAATACCAAAGAGTCTCATAGCATTGTTGTAATATTCCAAAACTGTGTAACCTATATTGTAATATCCATAATATAAGAAGACAAAAAGCACGGTCCTTCATTAATTATTGGTTTTCCCTTATTGATTTTCTAGGGTAAATTTTTTTGTCCATTAATGTGTGTGTCTTTTCTATATTTGTGTTTCTATTTAGTATCATTGTAGTTAAAGAATCTAATTGATGTTTTTTATTTTCATGCTTAAAGCACTAAAATATACAAAAATATAGTTTCACAATTGATCATTGTTTTGTGGCCATTATACTTCGCAGTTTTATATGTTCAAGGAATGAATAATACCAAGGTGTTTACAAGAATGGTCAAGAAATGAATAATACTAGGGGATTTAGAGGTTAATGTGGTTTTAGGGAGTAGGGGTTAGAGTTTTAGGTTTAGGGATTAAGGGGTTAGGATGGGTTAGCAATTTTTAAACATAAATCACTAATGGAAAGTGGAGATGCCACATTGGTTGGATGTATTTGTCTTTGTTGTCTTTGTTTTCCTATATTGTATTTGTAAATGTTTGTATCATTATAATATTTGTTCTATACACTAATATTACTTTTTTTTTGTAATTATAAAGGAAGGACGCCCTAGGGTACTTCTTGTGGAGGAATAAATGTTTGTACAAGCGCATGTTTAGGAACATGGAGCGAATATTGAAGATAAATTTAATGATCCTATGGAAGAAGATGTTGATGCTGATAACATAGTTGAAGAATATGGGGCAAACATATTGATCCAGAAGATATTTAATAATGTTGGAATTGATGATGTTGACGACCAACTTGATGGTGTTTTTGATATAGTTGTACTTGAGAAGGCAAGTAAACCTCTTTATGAAGGCTCCAAAAAAAGTAGTCTCTCTGCTATATTGTTGTTGGTGAACTTAAAGGTTATGAATGGTTTGTCAAACACTTGTATGAAATATCTTCTAAGGTATGTAATATATTTTTCCATACTTAGTACATGATGATAAATGTTTTCTTTTTTCTTGTATTTTTATTGTTAGTCGATCAGGTGTAAAATTTGGATGCAATATGTACGATTACAATTCTTTACATTAGCCAATATTGATTGTTTATGTTGTAGATTGTTAGGTGAATTTTTGTTACCACCATCAAATGTTTTATGCCACACGTATCAAGATTTACATGCCATTATGAAAGATAATTGAATGGAGTATCAAGTTATTCATGCATGTCCTGATGATCATATCCTATATTATGGAGAACATGCATCAAAAGAACAATGCATGAAATGTCAAATTAGTAGATAGAGAACTGATCAAGTAACAAAAAAAGTGCCACACTAGGTTCTTCGTTATATTCCCATAACTCTAGGTTTGCGACGATTGTTTAGGTGCAAAAGGATAACACAATTTATGGATTACCATGCAAAGAAAATAAGTAAAGATGGCTTAGAATTCCTACTGATGGATCTGCAGTTAAGAAGATAGGGGAAGTATGGCCAAATTATAAAGATGAACCTCGTAATATTAGGCTTTCATTGGCAGTTCATGGTGTCAATCCATTTGGAGAGCTCATATCTACTTACTAGGTGTGGCATGTTTTTGTTATCAACAATAATGTTCCTCCATGGATGTCAATAAAGAGGGAGCACATAATGTTGGTAATGATTGTTCCAGGTATTTGTTTAGAATATTTTTTAATGCGGTAACATCTCATTTTCCTTGTTTGTTTCATAATTTTGTCTTATACTTTATTGTTTACTCATATATGTTCAATTACATGATCTTATATTATGTTTCATATTTTGTTATTTACTTATATATGTAGTAATTATGTATTGTACGTTAAATCAATTAGGTAAGTACCAAGTCAAAGATATGAATGTATATATCGAGCCTCTTATTGACGGGTTACTAGACTTATGGAAGGGCATGACTATGTATGATATCTCTCAACCAATAGGTGSACAAAGGGAATTTAAATTCCATGCAATTCTTGTATGGACAATTCATGATTCCCCAGGGCTAACACATTTTTGTGGTATGTTATAACGTTACACTGCACTTTAATAGTGTTTAATTTTATGAAGTTCATATCATGCATGTTTTTTTATATAATCCCTTCATTAAACATACTTTGAAGAATTGATATAAAATTTAATCCATCTCTTGTAGGTCTTCAAACAAAGGGTAATTTTCCATGTCCAGTTTGTGGTCCTAGGATGAAATCTTGTTGTTCAAGAAGTTTAGGAAATGAGGTGTTTGATGAGTATAGACACATACTCTTTAATAACCATAGGTATCGAAGTACCCAGAAACATATTTTCAATGGTAAAGAAGAGAATGGATTAAAATCACAGAGAATGGCACCTCGTCTATGGCAGTTGCAATATAATAGAAATCGCTAGGTATATTAATGGATCAAATCATGTATCATGTATCATACATGAAATGTTTGTAATATTTTATTTTTTTATTGCATTTTGTTCATTGTACTAATTGACAAGTATTGTTGCAATATCTTTAATTTATATGCTTCACCTTGAAGGTCGTTATGAAGGAATTAATAATGGGGTGCTTCCATGAGGAATAAAAAGTTACCCCGTACAATTTAGTAGGATCTCCTACTATGAGAACCTATAAATTGTTCATTTGTTTGATATGATGCACATTGGGAAGAATGTAATAGAAATGTTATGGAAAATCTTAGATGTAAGGAGTGACAAAGAAAAAATTGTCAACATTTGTAATGACATTAAGGAGGCCAATCATGCAATGCAAAGTGCATTCATTCAAATAGCGATGTTGACAACCAAATTATAAGATTCCTTCCATGGTTATTGATAGAGAAACAAAACAAGGATGTAAAAGAGGTTATTGAAAAAAACAATTCCCACTAGATTGTCTTCAAACATAATGAATATCCTTACAAAGAAAGGTAAATTAGGTGGGGTAAAAACTCATGATTGACATACCTTGATTAAGGTAATTATTTTGGTGTATATATTTCTATATTGGTGAAACATCTTGTTCATGTTTTTTTTAATCTATTAATTTGTGACTAAATAATGATTCATTTTTTATGTTATAGTATGTTCTACCTCTATCTCTCCTAGAAAACTTTGATAAAAATGTCAAACAAGTTATATATGATATCGACAAATACATGAGTTAAGTGATGATTTATATGCAAAGAGTAATTTTTTCAATTCATTGTCAACTTATATTTCACTACATGTGTTTTACTTGTAATGTAGTACTATATACTTTTTTGTTGAAAAATGTGATTTTATTGCATCATTTGTTGATGGTTATCATCTAAATAAATCTATAAAGAATATATAAAATATTAGAGGTTACAAATTCCTCATCTAATGTGTGAAATTAAAAAGTATCTACATCCGACATTTTTCAATGCACAAGAACACTACCTCATACACCAAGTTGAGGAGATTGAAGAGTGTGGACCTATACACACAAGGTCAATGTGGATGGTGGAGAGGCACTTGAAATCATTGAAGGCTTTGGTTAGACAAAGAGTACGTCTTGAGGGTTCTATGGTAGAGGCATATATGGTATATCAAACCATGGTTTATATTTATCAATATCTTCCTAAAATATCTACAAGTATTATTGTGGATTGCATTTGGGATGTCAACTCCATTAACAAATTTGAAGGGGAGCACCTATTGGGGAAATATAAAATGAAGACGGTGACATGTAAGTAGATGGTGGAAATTTATAATACATTTGACTTTTTGATTTTATGTATATCGTACTTATTTAATTTTTAGTATTATTGTGTGATCCATTATTATGAAGGTATATGTTGATAAGTAATTATATGTGAAATATTGTTTTATTTCAATACAGTTGGTCGAGAGTGGTATGCAATACATTTATACATTGCAAACAATATTGATTGGATGAAGGTAGGGATTGAACGATGTATATAATCTAATAATGGTAGGTTATCATGGTTTGGTGTGGATGCATTGGTCAAAGAAGTTGAACGTAAAGGATATACCAATCTTACATAGAAGGAAATTGTTTTACCAAATGGTTTAAAAGATAAACAAGTAAACATATTTACCCATACTATTTATTATTTTTTAATATTATATTGGTGTACATGGTGTGTTTTTTTTCTTATAAATTTTCATAATTTCCAAGTATAAATATGTTTATCAATTGACAATGCATTTTTTACATGTCTGGCATATTTCAGTTGAAACACCACAAGGCTATGTGGTGCAATGGCCGCAAATTTTTCATCAAAAAGTTGGATCAAAAGATGAAAACTTATGATAGTGGGTAACTACAATATTTTAGGTTACTAATGTTTCCTCTAGAAGTGACATACATCTAGAAGTCTCAGAAAATCGATATTGTGGGTTTTTGGATGATATACTTGAGTGTGACTTTAAATCCTTCAAATTAGTTCTGTTCAACGTCAAATGGTATAGGCTACGAATGAATGAACATGATCCCGATAGAGCTGTTAGTCAACACGCCAATGGATTTACCATGGTTAATACAATGAATGTTGAGCTAGGATTAGAGCCCTATGTTCTTCCAATCCAATGAGAACATGTATTTTAATTATCGGTTTTAGGTTGAGGGGGTTGGTCATATGTTGTAAGATATGATCCAAGAGGAATGCCAATAAAGTATAATGTAGTAGAAGAAGATGATATTGAATAAGAATATGATGTAGAGCAACAGTTAGGTCATGTGTCAGACGAAGACATCGTAGAAGTTGAAGGAGATGTTCTACACAATGTTCTAGATGAAGATGAAATTGACAATGTTTTAGATGAAGAACTTGAAGAAGTGGAACCAAATGTAGGAGACAATGTTCCTGATGATGATATAGACGATGATATGATTGGAAATGATGACATTAATGATGATGTTGATATGGCCAATCCTTACAACATCAATTTTGAAGCGAATGATATAGATGTTGAGTTGGATGAATTAGAAGAATATTAATGATATCAAAATGTTAAAATGTAGGAGGTATGTATTTATGTGTGTTAAGTTAATTTGTTCTCTTTCATTTACCTTAAATGTTTGCAATTTTCTTATAATTAATTTCTATGTTTGATTCTTACTATGTTGCTTTCAAATATTTTATAGTAGATAAATGGGGTATTGGGGAATTGAGAGTAATGTGAGCGGGGGGGAGAAACCATATGAGCTTCTACCTTCACGTGGTTGGACTTTTTCAATAGAGAATATATTATTCTTGAAACCAAGAGAAGCTCATTCAGGTTTATACCATCATCTCCAATTTTAACTATGGTTCGTCTAACAATTTTCAAGGTTGTCCATTAATTACCAATTACTAGAAATTATTATTTTATTGGACCCCGCATAGAGTGACCTGTGAATGGGGCCAACGTTGAAATTTTTTCAGTTTGTGCTTGTTTGCACTGAAATTTGACATGGTTATAGTATAGGCATGCATTGATGGTATGGGAGGGTTTTGAGACTCAAATACGACTCACACAAAGAATTTGACAATTAAACATAAAAAATAGAACCTAATTGTGAAGGAGACGAAGTTATCAATGATCATCATTTTTGTCATCATCGTTATCATTGTATTGCGACGAGGTCATTTCAATGAACATGTTTGTTGTTCCTATGTAATCTTCATCTTAACTTTCCATAAACAATGACCAGTGGTTCAAAGAGGTGCAGATGGATTAAGGACTATGAAATAGGGAAGGAGATGCAGAACTAGTAGATTATTTGAAAAATATGATGGAAGGCTTGAGAAAACAATTCATGTAATACAATACTCATGCCTATTTTCCCTTGAAACTAGTGCAACCGTGCCTAAATAAATATCATGCTTATGTAATGCATGCCCTTTTATAAGGTTAAACTTGATTGCATTTTGTATGGTTGCATCTCTTTACTATTTTTTAAGTTGATAAATTAACACACTCAACTTAAGTAAAGTAATAGATTTAAGAGAAGGCATAACCCAAGTTGAGTAATTTGGCGTGGTCTAGCCATCGTACGAAACATGATGATGTCGCATGATGGTTGGGAGTGTCGGGTGATTCTTTCACCCTACCACAGGCTCACCATGCCTGTGACAAGACACACAAATGTGTCATTAAGACAAATTCATCTAGGTAGACTTGAAATCATGGAATTTGAGTGTGGAGACTTGAGGGATAGCACAAGAAAATGGACACCCCATGGTGACCATGGAAACCCTCAACAAACCAATGAAAGTTGGGGAATGGACGAGTTAGCCTAAATGTCGAAAAATAATATTTCAACACTAAAGGTAGTTTATTTATTACTATCCCTAAATGTCTAACATGGGATATATACTCTTTAATTTTACTATGATTTTTCTAGTCATTCTGTGGCTAAATGAAACGTGCACAAATAGGTACCTAGAGTAAAGGAGTTCATTACCAAAGTTAGAGACATCATCCTAGCATTTTAATCCATAACCTTCACACGAACCATGATGGAAAACAACACCCTTGTTAACCAACTCTCCAATATGGCATTTGACTTGTATAAGGGATCCTAAACATTGTGAAGCATAGAGAGGGGTGACTACTCAACTTTCTCATTGAATTTTTTCAATAGTTATTTATTCATTGTTAAATGAAAAAATGTGTTTTCAAGTTTGAAATCTCTATTTAGTTCAATTCATGGTGTTTTGTTTTATCCATATGATTGTCCTACTATGTACTCTATTGTAGGGGTCTGCTCTTGTTTTCATAGCCTAGTTCAATAAAGTTGGCTATTTGAGGTCCATTGTTGGAAAGTTTTGGACATTGTGAGTCTTTTCTTGATTGGCACTATATTGAATGTACTTTTTTTGGTTGAATTACTAGAAAATGATGCAATTTTTTTCTCTAAAAAACAATATCCCATATAAAATATGTATATTAATGTTAACATCAAAATTGACTTTACTTCCATTAATGTGAAAACATTCACTCTTTCCCATCATTGTTGTATTCAAACAATTTTGTAACTAGAATAAAGAATATTCACTAGTATACCATCCATTGTTTAGTTGCGATCTCACAATAGGATTCACTAAGGCTATGTGACATATTAAAATAAAGTTAGAGAGATTTAGAGTAATAATTTTAAGAATACCTTCATCTTGGGTTTTTAAGTTTTACCATTTGGAAAAATATTGATCTTTCTTTAAAACTACATAATTTCCTTATTCAATTTATATTGACACTTTGTTTTTTCGTTGATGAACTTAGCCTAACAATGGAAACATCAAGATAAATATAATAACACTTCTCTTGTGAAGCAAGAGGTATTGATTGAATACTGAGGGGGGAAATCCATATGATTGTTAGAAATAATATTTAGTGCAAAGCTTAGTACCAAAATTCTTAATTGGTGACTCAAAATAAATTGGAGAGAGGCAATACGTTGGGGGAGGGGGGGGCAATACAAAATTTCCACACCTAAGCTAATTTTACAATTCATTAAATAGAATGATTATCTATATATTAATTTTAATCATTGATTTCTCTTTAACTTTAAGGACAATTTTTTACTGCTAAAAAACATGTTTAACTTTGGTTCACGTGTTGGTTTAAGATCATCGCTTGAAATTTGTTGAAATTATTTGTAAGCATGTGATTTGAAATCAAGATACTTATATAAAAAAATTTCACAATGGTTAAAGAGTGGAAAGGAATGTTTTTAGAAAAAAATTTCAATTATCTTCCAAAGTGTAATTTCTTGTTTTTTTTTGTTCTTCTTCTTCTTCTTCTTCTTATTATTATTATTATTATGGTAAAGATGAATTCCATTAGTCCATTGGATGTAGCTTGGGTGGTTGGGAGGAATGGTTGTTACCCTCCCCACCCAGGTTCAATTCCTTGTAAGTTACATGTGATTCCTATAAATGGGTCTATATGATGCTCTTGTTGTTGAGCCCCCAATATTTCAAAAATGCTCGACCTCCCCATGTTCTCTTGCTTGTGATTTGATTAGAATTGTGAAGTGGGGGTTGATGGCAGTAGAGGCCTATCTTGGTCTTTGTGAACCACATAAAAGATGAATTCCAGGGGGGGGGGTTGTTAACGTAGCGAATACCTATCTTCGGTGCTGTGAACCACATCTAAAAAAAAAGATGAATTCCATTAATAAATTGGCTCCATTAACAACTACCATAAGAATGCCACTACCACCAATAATGATGCAATGTGCGACATGTTAATAGGGTCATGTCCTTATCATTCATATCTCCATAAAAAAACATTTAGTAATGAAACAAAATCCTCATTTACTTTTAATAGTGGAGACGAGGATCAAGGGAGCCCTATAATTTTGATTTATAAGACATTATTTGAATAATTGTGTAAAACGTGGTGCATTGGGTATTGATAAAGTATGGTTGGATCACCCCAATAACGTACTCTATGAATAAATTCTTTATAGGGGACCAAAATGAAAACCTAATGAGGACATGAGGTGTAGAGACTCAGATATAGAGATAATGCATATAATCTTAGTCTACAATGCCCTCAAAAGGAAATAACATATTCTTGTGGAATTTAAGATAAATAATGCCAAAATATCTATGGTTGAACAAATATTATGTATATAAAAAAATGATAATATTGAAAGCATTGATAGTTAGACTTCATTACCAATAAAAGAAGGTTTATTAGAAACTCCAAATATCCAAAGAAAAGGCTTGAACTCCGTCATTCAAAAAATTTCGTTTTCTATTTAACTATAATGGAAAAGTAACCTTTATCTTCAATCACTAGAAAGGTCGATGAAGATATACATTGTACCAATGTTGAATAATAGCATAGAAACAAAATACTTGGAGGAGGGAACATGGATGGGGTGTCAACACGTAATTCTACAATTCCCTTTCATATATATAACATGTTACAAAATCCTATCACATATAATCCAATGATTATAGGGAATGAGTTAAAGAGAAATTTAATTGAGTGATTACATCTCCATAAAATTATATCCATGAATTGGACCTACTCCTTCATCTAAAAATTCTTTAATTACATGAAAATCAATTTTTAGGCACCATTTCCACTTCTTTTTCAAATATCTAAAATTTGACTAACTTCAAAATTTCCACAAACAAACTCACCTGAATCATTCTATGAACAAACTTGTAAATTTACACGAAGAAACTCACCTGAAGGAAACAACAAAAATACATTGTACTAGGGATAGACATGGGAAAAAGTGACCCGTGAATGGGGCCAACATTGAAATTTTTTCAAACTATTTCTGTATGCACTAAAATTTGACATGGATAGACTGTTCACATGCCTTAACGATATGGGAGGGTTTCCAGACTCAAATATCACTCACACACCCACACTATATATCTGATCTCGTCTTCATTTCATTTTGACTTTCTCGGATTAATCTCATGCATGGAAGTCCCAACATATCCATCATCATGGTCATTCTCTTTATATTCATCATGCTCTTTATATTCATCATCATGGTCGTGCAATATTTTACAATGGCCTTCTTATTTTTACTAAAATTAGTTCCAAAAACATTGTTACCGTTCCACCAATTATCAATATCATGTGCTAACTTAACCTTTTGAAAGGAATCTTCAACACTATAGATTTTAAACATCTCAAACTCTTTCTAAAATGGCACAATTAACCTGACATCGAACTATTGTTTATAACTTTGAGTTAAATAGTATAGTTGTTGAACTCTTACATATAAACATTTATTTTGTGTTCATATTTTTTCCATGGGTGTTACCAATATTGTTGTTCTTTCTAATAGTTGACATTGTAGAATTTATCCTCGATAGAGGCTTTGAAACCGTACCATGTCATTGCTTGGGTATTATTTGTTGTCTATCAAAGCTGATACAAAGAACAATATTCCAACCTTCATCTTAATTACAATATATCCAATATATGAACAAGACAATATTCATATACAGATGAATCTCCTTTATTATAAATATGATATAAAATGAGCATGATGTAACCTACCCTAAGCCAACCTAACCATAACAAATAAACTAATATTAAATGATTGTTAGGGCATTAACATAAGGACTTAGGGGACTTAACATAGGACCTTAGGGGCCTTAACATCCTCTCTATCATTCCCGCCACACTCCTCTTTGGATCCTTCCCCTTCCACCCCTAGATCCTATCCCCTCTCCCTTGCTCCTTGGCTTCACCTTTAGTTTTTGAAGAATCTGTCTCTCATCTTGCTCCCCCATCATTTAATATTTTTTTCTCATCCTCTCCTACCCCTTGTAGCCTATAGCCTTAATTTATTGGTATGGTGAAAAATAATAAGGATCAATGTTCAACATCAAGAGGATGAGAAGGGAGAAATGGAAAAATCATAACAAAAAGTGGCCACAAAACTAATAATGAAAAGAGAGAGGAAATAACAACTAGGGACACAATTTGTCCTCTCAACCAACTATGGAAAATGCCTTTGGAAATTGCACCAAATTGCAATCCAGTAAATGATCAATGTTATGTCCTGGAAATAAAAAGAATGGGTAATGTGGCAAATAATGAATCATTAAGAGAAATGGTAAGAGAAAATAAACCAAACATTCATCCTCTCTAGGAAACAATGATAGAAAGAAGTAATATGCTAGAAATGGTAGGAAAGTTTTGGAAGGGTAGTTTAGGTTCCATAGTAAGTGAAAGAGGGACTTCGGGGGTCTTTGCATGTTATGGGATCAATACAAAATAGAATCTAGTCATTCATATGCAACTAGACATTGGGAATATAATCACTTGGTGATAAAATATACAAGGAGGAATCTTCAACTTTTTAATATATATGTTCCGATCCACTATTGGGAAACGCAAGAATTTTGGATCTCATTAAGAGCATTTAAAGACTATTTTTAGCTATCAAAAAAATATTGGTGGGAGATATAAATATGGTATTATCATCATCTAAGAAGAAAAGAGGGGTTTACATGAAATACTCTCTATAGGAACAAGTGGATGACTTGATTGTATATTGGGATCTGTTTGATCCAAAATTAAAAAAAGAAAGTTCACATGGTTGAACAGAAGGATGGGAATGGGGCATATAGTCGAATTCTTAGATCAATCTCTCATTCAAAGTTCCATATTTGTGGAAATTTTTCTTGATGTTAGGGCAACATCAGAAAGACATTCTACTAGATTGATAATTAATAATATGATTATTAATTGTTAAGAAATATTATCAACTATATAATATATAATATAATATTGGGATGGTCACCCTGGGCACCATATGTTCTTCAAATATAGAACACTCATGATTCTAATAAGATATTCATTCACATACGATATCATCTCTTATGAAAAACCAACATGGTATCTAAGCGAGACTGGGCTTGATTCCCTCATAGGAGGGCCCACTAAAATGACAGTAGAGTAAAGTACTGGGAGTGTTAAATTTATGGGGTTGTTGCAATCTCTATTTACAACATATTTACTTTTTACTCCTACCTAAATTATAGAAATAATTCCATAAATTATGGTGGGAAGTGATTTCTAGTAAAAATGTCTAATTACCTAAATATGAGGAATGTACTCCATATTTACTTCTACCTATATTTATGCAAAGAATTGCATGAATTATGGAGGAACAATTTAAAAAATTCAAATACTATGTGGATGGATTATAACCAAATTAATCTTTGGGTAGTTACAAAAGGTATTCTCCAACTATTTATAAGAAAGAAAAATTAATTTAATTTAAAATTTAATTTTCGAAGAGATGCGTCTTTTTGTATCAATTTAATATTACTATAAAAATACACAACAATAGACACACATATTTTTCTCTCTCACACGTGGGAAGTGATCTAAGGAAGAGACCAAAGTTTCGAAGTAGCTGATATTTTTTTAGTGTGATTACTTAGTGATGTTCTAGAGTTTACTAAAGTAATATCATTGGAAGTAATTACCACTTGCAGAAAATTGTGCTTGTCTAATTTAACACTAGATAATCAACATGGTTAGTCGTATGACATTGAGTATATGATGGATGTGTGTTCGTAGAATATGTATCATTTTGTGTGTCTGAAAATCAATGGTCATGAGCTTGTGTTGATGGAAATAGTGTTAGATTTTGTGTCAGATATAATACCTTCCTCATTAAGAGAGAGTGTTGATGTTTTAAGTAATTATTCTTAAGTGTTAATGTTTCAACATTAGGATGACATTATCTTGAGATTGGTCATGGTAATTTGACCAATGGAGAATGACCCTAGCATAGTCTTGTAAAGGACATAAGACTCAAAGTGTGTGGCTTTCAACATTTGGAAGGACTGAAATTCTTTCCGTGGCACAAATGGCAACCTGATCAGGAAGAATGGTCCTTGTAGTGACGTAACACTTTGTTAAGTACATGAAAAATGTGGGGCACTCAATGTGTAGATTGAAGAAGGATTTATATGGATTAAAGAAGGCACCCAGAGTATGGTATGGAAGGATTGACAATTTTCCGACGAGCTTAGGATTTACAAACAACAGTGCAGCTCCTAACCTTTAATTTAAGGTTGTGGATGATTCTCCAGTAATACTACTATTGTATATGGATGACCTATTTCTAAAAATGTGTGGGAAATCACATCTTAGAATGTAAGAAAAAAAAAACCCGTCTTTTGATTTTGAGATGAAATATCTCAGGATGATGCATTACTTTTTGGGTCTCTAGGTATAAAAGAGATGAGATGAGATCTTTCTGAATCAAGGGTAGTATATCGTAGAAATCCTGAATAGGTTTAGGATGTTGGATTGCAAGGTGTTATCATTGAAATTTAGTTTGCAACATTTCATGCAAATGGTTACATAAGTACAATAGTTCCAAACGCCTATTAGTTCACCTGCAGCACCAAATTGCATTTCCAAGAGTAAAAAACTATACAACTGGGCAAAAAATTGACATGCACTAACTCACTAAAGGAAGCGCGCGCATAGTGTGTAGGCCATAGAAGCCTGTAGAATGCACAATGCACCATATGCACTACTGTGTACGAGAAAATCCACACACTCTTGTGAACGACAAATTTATGGTTCTTGTCAGCCCCTCAACCACTTATGGACCAGATCCCAACTTGATTTGACCCTCAAATATGAGATGAATCCACATGGGGGGATAGTCAAGGACCAAAGGGTGCCCTAAAGGGCCCTTTGTTCACACTAAGAACCAATTGGATATTTCCTCAAAGACATGCTATAAATGGAGGCCATGGGTGCACTAATAATTCAAGAATCTCATAGTATTGTTATGCTGCCTCAATCCTCCTTCAAGAATCCTCTTTTCTTCTTGGAGGATTCTAGAAACATTCTAATAGGCCATTCCACTCACCTCTTGAGGGAATAGGCTTGGATTTCTTCACCATTTTCTTTCTTTTTTATCATTGTAAGAAGATATCTCCAATAGGGAACTCAAGAGCCCTCCCAAGGAGGAAGAGGGGATCCATAAGTCCTCTTTTCTCTACAGTGTTTTGCCAACTAATATAGTTATCCATTGGTAGCATAATCTTGGTCATTTGGTTTATTGGTTTTGGTTCAAAGTTTCATATGAATTCTAGGTTTATTTTCTTAGTTGTTTTTAGTTTATTTACTTGTTTATTTCATGTTCTTGGATTGTTTAATTCATACACTAACCTCTGTCTTGTCTAGCAGGCCCAACTAGACATGCAAGTGCCATTGTTTTTCTCACCCAAGTGCTCTATTTGGGATTTTAGAGCACTTCTTTTTGACCCATTTTCCTTGCAGGAACTATAAATGGCCTAGCCTTACCTGTCAAGAGCTAAGTTTGGAGTTGGAGGAGGAGAACGTGTGCGGGTATTTCAGCCCACATATTCACATTTCGAGCATTGGGCGCCCAAATCACTTCTGGTCTCAGTACATTCTGCACACTGTGTGCCAAAGGGTTTTATTTTCTCTGTATATTCTACGCATTGTGCGTCCACTATGCCTTTGTTTGAACTGTAACCCACACACCTATCTAGAGTTTCAAAATTGTAAGAGTTTTTGTGATGATTTGAAGGCCCCTAGCCTTCAAAATATTTCTTTTATGCAATTTGTAAAGGCACTCCACTTAGATTCCTTTCTCACATGAAATTTTAGTTGAACATAGGCACTTAGGGGGTAAAAAAGAACCACATTTCTCCTCTTTTTCTTTGGTTTCCACATGGATGGTTTGTTTTTATTATAAAAGTTAAGTTGAGATTATTTTCTATCACATATAAAAACTCTTGCATTCATACCATAAATCAACTTTAATCATTGAGTATCCTGTTCTCTCGCACCATAGAGTGATCTTGAGAATCAGAAAGGTGGTTAAGGGGACATTTCATCTCCCTTAACAAAATATTTAGGAGAGGATCTTAGTTTCTTTTTGAAATCATCTTAAATTTGTAAGGGCCCATACATGCCCACATGTTGCAAACCGACGATAGTTTCTTGAGAAATACTTTCTTAGTTTACATCACTAGGAGAGTTTAAAAATCAAATTAATGGGCCCGTACACGCCCATATGTTTACAATCTAGGATAGTTTTTCAAATCTTTCGTAGTATAAACAACAATAGGAAAGTTTAAAGGATTGGTAAGGACCCACATGTCCACATGATATTTCTTTATGGATTTTAAAAGTCTGCAAGGTTGTACCAATGACATTTAGAAAGATAGGTAATCAAGATTTGTAAGAACCAGAAGAAGTCCACATGTTGCAAATTGACATCTAACTTATTGAAATTTGGCACATTTTTATCACTTGCTCACACACAAAGTTACTCCTCACTCACATAATTTTATCTTGAATTGTGGAGGTCGAAGTAGGTTTTCTCCAAAGGAATCCCGAAACATCCCACTATTTCTTGAAGCAATTATCCACACCCACTTAATTCAAATGAGATTGGTTCACACCCCCAATCTCTTAACCCACCACATCTAAAAAGTTTCCTAAAAAGTCACTAAGTTTTCCTCCACAGGAGGAGCCAAAATAAATTTTAGTCTAGGTAGGATCTTGGGGTAAGTGATCCAAATAACCCCTCATTATCTGGTTCTCATATTTTTCAAACATTAGAAGTTGACGAATAGGGAACTTTTAAATCCTCAAAGTCAAGTGTTCCTAAAACCATAAGGCAAGGAGATACCCATGAAGGGTCGAAGGCCAAGTTCCGGTTGTTTTGTGCATCCCCCCTTGAGTCACCAAATTCTTGGAAGGGATCCAACCCGTGACCCATTTCTGAGGCGTTCCTAGTCTTGCCAACTCATCGGCTTAATCCTCTCACACCTCTATAAGTGCCACTATTTAGGGATCATATTTTCTTGGTTCCATCTTACTTGGGTCCACTTCCCAAGGCCATCCATCCACTAGCTCTCCTTCACAAGGGGGCAGAGGGAAAAATTCCCCTCAAAGGAGATGTACAACCCCACCAAACCCCCCACAAGGGTCAGGTCCACTTCCTTCTCACACCATGTTCATAACTAATACTCCACCACCACCACCCATGCCATATTTGGTGTCCCTCAACATTCATGATTTGAGTAAACTCATGAATGATCCTATATTTAATGACCCCACATGGCACAATATGCCTACCAAACCACCTTTAGACATTCCCAAATTTGAAGGAAAATCAAGGGAAGATCACGCCAACCATGTCTTGACCTTCCACTTATGGTGCTCTTCAAAAAACATCATGGATGAATTCATCCTCTTAAGGTTATTTCAACGCACACTCATCGGTCCATCGGACAAATGGTATGTGGCCAAAAAATCAGGGTCCCACGTGACTTTTGAATCCTTGGCTAAAGAATTTTTGGCCTTCTTCCAACTATCAGTTGGGTTACTTATACACCGTAATACCTGACACATCAAGACCCGTACCATTCGGTCGGGATAAACTTGGGATGTCTCATGCGATGGATGGATTGATTGGTACCACAACACACCAAATCCTGTACGTACAACCTCCATCGATGTATGGTACACCCAAATATATGTTGATATATGGAGGTCCATCTTATTACCATCCTCCCCCTTATCAAAAACCATACCTTGTTGCCCTTCCTCCACCCATGAGTGGACCTTTGCCAGCACCCATGATGCGCCCAACCTCTCAACCAAGTTTTGGTTCCCCTTCTACCTCAACATATAACCTAGGTACTAGTGAAAGCACTATGCCTTCCTATGTACCCTACGGATTGTTGCCACAAAAAAATCTATATTTTCCATTTTCTGGTCCTCCACATCCGATTGCTCCTCCACAGGGACAACCACACACCAGTGTTAACTTTGTTCAACCCTCTCTCATTCAACAATTTCATACTTTTGAATAGTTGAATATGGTAAATCCTTCCCATCAGTCAAATAATTCCAAGAAGAAAGGAAAAAAATGAAATAATAATAACCCAGGATTAGGGGGAATAACCCTCAACAAAACCAACCTGTTGGGGGCAACCAGAATCAGAGCAACCAGAACCCCCAAAGGGACAATAACAAAAAATTCCCAGGGAGGAACAATAATAACAACCTCTGGACAAACTTCCCTTCCGCTCTTTGCAGTGAGCATGTCCATTACTCTCACCATTTCCCCCAAATTTCCAACTTCAAATGGATGAAAGAATCCATACACGTGCCACATCCTCCAGCGTTGCCTTCCCCTCAATGGGCCCCACAATAGTATTTGCAACAACCACACCCAGCCATGTTGCAAAACCCTATTCCACACCAAGGTGTGATGAATACCCAACAATAGATAAATCCTTCCCTGCCACAAATGGGACAGTATCAAAACACTGGAAATTCGGCAGATTGCAATATCCTCCTCACTAGAGAAGAAAAAATTCTTCTGCAAATGCGCAGTCGTTAATATAGTGCACCCCCTGAATATAATCCCATCACTTCAGAATCATCTCCAGCTAAAACTCTACAACCCTTGATGATTCCACGCCCTAACACTAAACCCACCATTTGCATCCCTCACATTCCATTACAATGGAATGTCAACAACCCTCAGGCTAGGGAAGCACACAATTACTATCTGGTCTATGACTTGGCACAATATCCTACAACCATATCAGTATTATAGGTCCTCCAAACTTCTCTAGCTCAACAATAATCTTTACTTTCTTCCTTGGGGGTAGTCGACCCAGCTGATACTAGACTCATCACATTTGATCTAGATTTTGGGGAACCTCATCTTCCCACTTTGGTAGCTTTCCAGATACCAGTCAAGATTCAGAACATCACGGCTCATTGATGTATCATTGATGAAGGTGCCTCCACATGCATCATGTCCAAAATTTTATGGAAGAAACTCGAATCCCCCGAGCTAATAACATCCACTATCACTTTAAGAGTTTATGACGGTCGACCATCTTCCCTTGAAGGGCTCTTTCAAAATGTCCCAGTCAAACTCGGGAGAAAAACCATTTTTATCGACATTGAGTTTATCGATGCCCACTCAATTAAAACATATTATTTGGAAATAGCTACATGTACGCTATGAAAGTTGTGGCCTCTTCTGTGTTTCAAACGATGATGTTCCCCCACAACAGGAAAATCATCACCATCGACCAAGTTTCACATTACGAGCCTAACCACTCCACCAACATCAATAACATCCTGCGTCTTATCCGCACTAGTTCTAATGCATATCCACTCATGGATATGGGCCCTAGAATTTTTAAAGACCCATCCTTTCTAGGGGCATACCATGGAGCACCATCACTCATCCACCCCTTAGCATAAGTCTGTGTCATATCTTCTAATAGAAATTAAACTTGAGATACCATTCCTCCCACTGAGGCTTCTCCACCTCATGACATCCCACCAGTTGAAGAAAGTCTACCTCAGGAATTACATGAGAACCCTCATACACCACTTATCCTAGATTTCACCCTTCCCCAGAGGAAAATCCTAATTTGGGAAACAATCCCCCAAGCCATCACCCAATTCCCCTTATTCTACCCCCCACTAGGCATACAAGAATTTCATGTAGCCGCAATGCTTACCCTCCCCAACATGGTGCTCACCATCCCTATATGGTATATACACCCTCCCGAGGTGGTTCCTCAACCATCCCTCCCTCCTTAGTTAGAGGAATCCTGATGCATATTCCAGTACTAACTCTGGTCACAACACCTTCACCCCCACTTTCCAGCACCATTGCTA
>SNQJ01S0143898.1:0-24370 GCA_010110895.2 Picea sitchensis
GATAATATCTCAGTCACCAGTTGATCCCCTAAATTATAGGGTGATAACACTCTATACATACATCAATATCGTCATCGATAGATAAAATACAATTGCCTAAATCTTGATCAACAATATAAACAGGGTAGTGATTTGGTTTATGTGGGTCACTTACCATGAATGCTAATCTGGTTTCTCTGTACAAGCGTGTGAACTGTCCTCCAAAAACTGGGATCATGGCATACGTCATGTCGAGTTGGAGGGATCCTCCAAGTTTAGCACCCCAAGACTTGGATAATAACATGCCATACTTAGGGGGTATATCAGCAACAACCACATCCATTAGAACGCCTTTCACATGTATCTGTGCAAGATTAACGACTAAATATTTTATCATGCCTATACACTTAACTTTTCTTGAATCGAATGAATATAAATCTCCATAAGGTCTGGTGATTTCAAGACCAAGTCTATCCATAATGGCTTTAGGCATTACATTGTGAGAGGCTCCAGAATCTAACATGCAATTATGGAGCAGGTGATCGTGCACAGTTAGAGTGATATAGAAAGGGGCAACAGTGTCTTTGGCACCTTCGAAATGTGGGCCAAAAATTATGTTAGGCTTGTCATCTTCTAAATTTATAACATCGACCTGGCTTTCATTTTTGGAAATACTGATTAATTTAGCGATTTGTTTCTGTAAATTGGATTTTTTGCCAGTTTGACAAGGGGTATAGGGATTTTGATTTTATTTATTTCATTTTCCAGATTAAAACTTCCTATTGTTTTGTTGATCTATATGGTTTGGGTTTCTAACCCCTTCTTTTCAGCTTTCCTTTGTTGTGAGGTTTTCGTTTCAGTTGCATGAACCTCTACTTTCTGTGTGTTTACAACTGGTGTATCTGTTGACTTTGTCTTGGTAGGCTGTGTGTCAATGGTATTAGTTCTTATAGTCTATTTTTCAACATTTTTCGAAACTGACTCATCTGTTTCACCCCTCGGCAAAATATTTTTCACTAGGGGAGTTGTGAGGCTCTTGTTTTTAGGCCTTAGATTTTACTTTTGGTGGAGTTTGACCATTATATCGTCTGCGATTCTCTGATAGGTTGAATCTTCCGTAATACCATTGTTCTTGTTATTCTCAGATCTATGTTTTGTAGTTGTAGATTTTTCATAATCTTGCCTCGTTAAAAAAGGTTGCAGGCAGTCATCGCCAAGATTATTTATGTCTTCTTCTAGTTCCTCAAAATCTTCCACATCTTCTCCTCCTACAAAGTTTTCACTTTTAAAAGGGGCTTGGATTTTTTAATCGTCATT
Organism: Picea sitchensis; assembly: GCA_010110895.2. Taxonomy (NCBI): domain Eukaryota; kingdom Viridiplantae; phylum Streptophyta; class Pinopsida; order Pinales; family Pinaceae; genus Picea; species Picea sitchensis. Next base: position 1,297 of record SNQJ01S0143898.1, read on the forward strand.
CTTAATTTGTCTTGGTGGATTTTGAGGGTTAGGATTCCCTCTGAAATCCTTTCTGGGAAAATGGTCATTCTTCACTTGATCTAGTTCCATTCTTGAGATATTGTTTGACAGTTCTTTGATTATTCTCGCCTTGTCGTCCATTTTGTCTTCCGAAGATCTTCCTGATCCAGAGGGTCCCCTTTGTTCTCTATATCTTCTAGTTTCTTTGTTTCCACTCTCAAATTTGGTTTTCAACTTTCCTGATGCCATCATGTTTGATTCAATTTCTAAGGCATCATCTTGCATTTTAGTGAGGTCTACTGATCTCCTCTCCCTCAATAAGAGGGCGAAATAAGGGTCAAAAGATCCAACAAAGGTTACTTTTGCTGTGAGTTGGGAGGGTTTGACCTCGGCTGGAATTTTATTATATAGTTTATTAAACCTTTGGGTAAGCTCAAGAACTGATTCAGAGTTTTTCTTTCTTAGAGCCCCAAATTCAGTTAGATAATAGATATGGTCTTTCCTTTCCCCCCAATGTCTAATAAAATCATTTTCAAGTTCCTCATATGAAGGTATAGATCCTACTGCTAGAACTTGGAACCATGTTCTTACCTGACCTTCAAAAGTTTGAACCAAGAGTCTCGAGTAGACATATTCATGTTCGACTCCAAGGATGTTAGCGAATTGGTCAAAGAAATTGATGTGTTCAGCTACAGTCAAATCACCCTCTCCTATGAATTTCAACGGATTCTTCATGTAGTTTTCAGATAAGTCATGGAGGGGAACTGGGAGGACCAAAGGACCATATGTGGAAGCCACCTTTGCAAATATTTAAGGGGGTGGTACTTGGCCGCCTGCTCCTCCTCCTCCAGCACCACCTCCAGCAGCGCCTCCTTTGGTCGAAACCATTGATGATTTAGAGGTTGATGCTTGGAGACTATAAGGAAGGGTTTCAGGAAATTGGTTACCAAGGGATAGGAAACTTGAGGAAGGGGAACTAGGGAAAAGTGGACTAGTTTCTTCAGACTCACAGGGTGAATATAAAGGAGAACCAACAAGAGTCATGTCGAGAAAAATAGGATGATCGTAGGAATTCTGAGAGATAGGAAAATGAACTTCGTGAAGTGAAGAGGTGTCAATCGAAGCGGGAAGTGAGGCATATCTTTTACCTCTATTGGTGAAAGAAACGGTTGGGAAAATCTCAGTTTTAAAATCAGGTGAGACCAAACCAGGCTCAAGGGTTACAATCCTATCGACAGGTAATTCTCCACAAGGAGGTGGGGTATTCATTCCTTCAAATTGACCTCTAGTGTTCGAATCTATAATTTTAGGTTGATAAAACTTATTTGTTGATGATACAACTTGTTTAAGATATCTTCTTGATTTTAAAATTTTTTCTGGATCGGGAACAGGTGAAGTTTGTTTGTCGTTTGAGTTTTTCCTGGTGTTCTTTCGTTTTAAAGCCAGTTTATTTATCGTGGAGTCGCTAAGTGAAAGATAAAGGTAGCCTTGCAAGGTTTTCAATCTTTGTTCACTATCAAAGAGAGAAAGTGTCAATGCCATTCTTCCCAGGGAAAAAGCTTTGTTTCTTCGTCCCCGACAACGGTGCCAAAAATATGTTGTTCCTGGGTTTATACTTTAAGGATCTAAAGTATACCATCAAGGCACCCAAAAAGATAGAGAAAGTTAAGGATAGAGAAGTCAGTTATACAAAAAGGGCTATGGCTGGTTTCTTAATTGTCTCCATCTAGCTTCCCAGTTTTCCTGGATACTAATATCCCTTTCAATTGCTGCCCACGAATGTTCTAATTCAACCCGGTTATTTTCTTTCTGTAAGATGGTGTTAAATAAATTTAAGGAAATGCTCGTTTTATCTAATAGTCCAGGCTCGATATTGGGCTGTCTTGTAACTGGTACAGTCATGAGGGATAAAGACTGAAAGGATAAATTCTGGTGTTTTCTTTTAGGGTTTTCTATTTCTGTTTTCAAAATATGTAAGAACTCCAAAACCTTGAATTAATAGTATGACAAAAATAAAGGCCATTTCCAGTATCTGAGTTAAATTTTGAAAAGGGAATATGCATGAAATGAAAAGAAAACATAAAGCTGTCGAACAAGGTGAGGCATCAGTTAAAGAGGAATATCACTTTGTGACAGAAGAAGAAAATAGTTAGGAAAAACTCTTAATGAAGCATATGATATTGAAATCTAAAACATTTACAGGTCTTGTATTTGCTAATAGCCGATATAGAGGAAAAATCGTAAATGATTAAATTACAAGAATAATTAATCACAATAGTAGAGGTTGTACTAAATTGCAGTTAAGCATTCATAAAAGAGATATGTGAAAAATATGAAACAAAAGAGAAGCACATAACTCAAACTTGAGTAGATCTGGAATCTTCAACCTATATTTGTATTAATTCAAAAATATCTTCAAATTCTTCTTTACAATGCACCCAGAAAAAATGCCTCTTTCAGTCTCATGAAATTATACTTATACAAGATCACAAATACATTGATGGTTGGTGATTTCCTAACTCCTAGGGGAAAACAATTACAAAAATGAAAACCTCAACCGTTTGCGTGATTATCCTTTATTTTTCTATCGTCTCGATAATATAAGATTTCAAAATGCTACTTCATTGTTTTATTGAAGTGTCTCCTTCTTTCGACCCAATACATTCAATACATTTTTCAAGAAAGTGTACAAATGTTCTGGGAGGCTCTGGAAAATCCTTCGCTTCAAATAGATAAAATTTTCTCTGAATTTTTGGAAGCCGGTCTTCAATCCCCTTACCATCAAACTTAATTGATTGCAATTTTAAGTTTGGCTTCACCAACCACCTGTCTATTAGGGTAACATCAATTTCCTTTAATTGTGAAATTTCCATCTGGTGTCTTACAATGTTTATTTGTCCTAATTGCCCAGTGCAATTATCTCTTCCAATACCTAATGATCCCTTTTCCAACAAATCAAATATTTCTTCGCAATCGTCTTTGATTTCCTTGGCTATTCTCTTATTTTCTGCTATATTGGCCTCCCACACTTTGAGCAGAATATCACCTCTGATTTTCTCTGTGACAGATAGTTTTGGATTTTTCGATACTTCTTCATTCTTTGAACATACAACCGCCCTTTGGAAAGTGGCCCTTTCTGCTTTAGCTTATTTTTATTTTAAAATAATATTATCAAGAACATTGCTTACTTCTTGAAAATAATTCTGAATAATCTCTACTTTGGAGATTAATCTCTGTTGCTCGGCTTCTATCTTCGTATGCATTTCCAGTGACTGGTCCTGGAAAACTTTCAAATCTATAACCTGGCCTTTCATTAAATTCGATTTATCCTGTAGTTGTCTTACCAATTCTTCTTGCCGAATAACCTGTATTTGGCTAATCTGCATCTTCTTGTTCATATCGTCTAGACTTGACTTAAGTGATTGAATTTATTGCTTGTCGGTAGCTCTATCATGCTCTAGACATTTATTTATTTCTTCTTTGATATTTTTCTCGGTATCTTTTAGTTGGTTTTGCAACAGGACTATCCCGTGGTTACTCTATTTCAACCTTGTTCTCATATTGTCAATGACGAATAAGAGCTCCCATGGAGCCCGCTACCTCTGTAGCGAAATCTCCCTCTTCCAAGTTCTTCCCATCCACCCACACCTTGTGTTTCTTTACCATACCACCTTCTCTCATATACATCTCCTGCTTTAATACAACCTTCCTATTTTTACTGAAAAAGTAATCAGAGGGAGGTATTTCTTCTCTGGAGACAGGGTCAAGGTCACTAGCATATATGACTCCTATCTGAGGGAGCCCAAAAGTATACTGTAAAGGGGTCAAGGAAGCAATGGGGTTACCCAACTCTGTGGATTTTATTTCCCCTGTTGTCTTGGGGGTATCAACATGAACAGTAGATGATGAAGGGGGAGTAGATTTACTGGACTCGGGAGGTGTCCCAGACCTTGTTTCTGTTTCTTCTCCTGGATTCTCTGTCTGCGAGACTTACTTGTTTTGTGAAGATCCTTCGTCCCCCCTGTGGATTTTCCTCGGTGTCTGTGTTATCCTACGCTTTCTGTCTGAATCCTGGGGGAATTTTTTCTTGTTCTGGAGTAAGGGTCATTGCTTCTCCCTACAATACCTTGGGCAAACCACTTTGTCTGTGTCTCTGGAAGGTTAGAAAACTAGTTTGCAAGTCGGGTGGTAATGTCTGTACCCTGTCTAACACCTCCTCATAGGTTTTGGCACCTTTGAAAATGTCATCGTGAGGGGATTCCTTATGTTCATATGATTTCATGCCACAGTGATCCATGTGATTTCCCACTGTTTGATAAGGGTCATGTTTCCTGTGTTCGAGGTCCACCAACTTGACCTCCTCTAGAGATGCAGCTTCAACCTTGGAATGACCCAAGTTAAGTAGCGAAAACTTCCCAATCTGTACAGGGAAAACCGACCAGAACTTCTTCTAAGCTATCTTTAATTCTATCCCAATGCCGTCTGTTATTATTTGATGAGCTACGTCCCTGCACACTAGTCTATCAGGGAGGAATTTCGAAAGTGCACGAGGAGGGATCGAACATCCAGAAACCTTGATATAGGAATAATTCTCCTCAATAAACCAATCAACAACCGCCTTGAGGTTTCCTATGATTGACTCTGAAATACAGGGTGGTGTACAACCATACAACATCTGATGCACCGATATCACCACGAAATGACAAATTTTGTAAAAATAATCCTTAACATTTTCTTCCCACAACTTAGAATGATATTCATGAATAGGTTCAATGCAGGTTGGGTTCCAACTCCAATTCATTAAAGGGAAAGGAGTTGTGAAACATATAACATCCATAATGTATGTAGACATGTAGAAGGCTACTGGCCGACCACTGGATCTCGCAGTTTAATACTCTTTAACCTCCTTAGCAAGGTTATCTGATAGAATTTTTTTCCAATTGAAGTTATAGCCTCCGGTTGCTTCATGTAGAAGGGGCACTCATTCTGCAGGGAAATGGGTAGGACTTTTGTTCCCGATAAGTCTACATAACATCATAGACACATAGACCATGTACTCATTCAATGAGGATGTGGCATAAATGCTATGGGTATCGACCCTGAATTTTGCTGGGTGTCTCCACCAATCTTTGATTATGTTGGGGTATGTTTGATCTACCTCTGTGCATTATTTCCTTTGAAATTCACTTACAAACTCTTTATTATAAATGTACTTAGAGTTGGGAGACAATTTGTACATTACTTGTATATGCTTCGGTCTGAAAGAGCCGACGACGACTCCTCGGATGTCCAAACTGTTTCTCGTCTGCACGTATGTCCTTTCTAAAGCCCAACTGATCATATTGTTGTATGTCACGAGTCGTGGGCGTGTAACTACTTTGTGAAGTTCAAACTCTGCTATGTCCCAGAGTTTGTTTTCAGAATCATCGAGAAAATTCTTGATTTCGTAGTCCAAGGTTTCGAAAATTTGCCTCTAGGATTGAATGGAATCAATGGCATGCGGTGTAGTATCAGATATAACGTCTCCTTTCGGGCTCGAGCTTTCAATTGCTTCTTTGCTTTTCTTAGGTGCCTTTCTAGGTGCCATAATGTTCGCACTAGACTGAAAACCTGTTTGCAGAGGAAAAATATATAAGCCTGGATAAATGCAACTCACTCCTGATTGTAAAAAACAAGAATGAAATTCGAACTACAGAATGTTTATTAGCCTTTATCTTGTCTTACGATGAGCGTACTATCACAGGAAATAAAGAATTAATGCTTTAGTGAGGAAGATATGCCTGGAGATATTCCTTCATGTCAAAAATATCTCCATTTGTCTATTATTAATACTGCCACATATTAGCGATTTCAAACTGGAGTTTCGAAAGGACTGCTTTCAACAAAACCCAAAATGCGAAACGTGAAAAGTAGTTTAGTCATTATTAATCCTGTTTTAAACTAACTTAATTTAGTTTTAGACTTTGTTAAAAATTCACGATTTTGCATTTCAAAATTTTGGGGATCCTATACCCAAGAGGTATGTCATAATAAAATGCCGAATCGTGAAATTGCGATGGGATTAATTTAGGCGCTAATCACTTGTATTAATGCTTTAATTAATCGAGATTAGTAATTCATTTCTTGTTTTCGGAAAAACAGGGACCAGGCGTTCGAGGGTCGAGATTTTGAAAGCACTTAGAGAAAACCCGAATCACGAAAGATTAATGAATTGTTGATTGTGTTTAAGAGTTTAATTAATCACGACTAAAAGGTACTTTGTGAAACGTGCGTTGGGACTTATAACACTCATTTTTTCTTTTTTCTTTTTTCCTTTTTTTATTACTTTTAAGGTAAAGCCTTTTCGGGATTTCGGCATCGGGACTCTGTAGTTTCTAACTAAAAGAAATACCTTGTGAAAAGCCGAATCCTGAAACCTGAAAAAATCGAAAGACTTTTGACTCCTTTTTAGGACTAAGGGCGGCTCCATGACTAGGAAAAAATGAAGTTTCAGGTTTAAAGGGTACAAAATTAAACTTTGTGTCAACATTAGGCTCCATCTAGGGATCTCATTTCCTTGTGGGACGAGAAGAACATGTAGACCAAGTGCCTTCATTGGGTAAATGGGGTCAATAATTCAACTTTGTGAAACAGACCAGGAGAAAAAATCAAAACAAGATTTTAGGATCTCTACATTTGACTTTGAAAATTCTTCAAAAATAAAAGATCCGATGATCTCGAGTTAGGTTCTCAATAGATTTCCTTTTCTGAAATTGACCTTAGATCTGTGTAAGATAATCCAAACCAAATTAACCATTCTACCAGGTTTCACCTGATTCCGCTTGCATCAAGGTAAAGTGATTTCAATGTGTCAAATTAGGGGATCCCAAAAACCTATAATGTGAATCCAGCTGAAAGAAGAAAAGTTACTAGAGCGTCTTGTAATTCATGTATAACAACCTTATAAGATATAAGGATATTTCTTCACTGCCAGCGAGCCTGTTCAGTACCCCGGTGAAGTTATCAGACTTCCCATATTGAATTTCCTTTCACCACTTCATTGTTTTCTAGCATTTAAATGTTGAGATGAGGGCAATCAATATAATGAATTCCCTTTCTTCATCTCTTTGGACGAGATGGGGTCAATCAATATTGAATTTACTTTCACCATCTGTCTGTATATACTTTTTAATATGAATTGGGGGCAATCAATCAGTATGTAATATACTCGGGAAGATATCTTCTTGAATTATTATTATTATTTTTTTTAACAACAGAGGCCTGTCAACTCACTTAAATAGCTCTGGACTAATCTTCTCTCTTGCCTTCAAACATCATTGGCTTTAGGGAAATTCTTAAGGGAAACTTCTTGACATCTTTTTAAGGAATTTCCTTGAGCAAAACCAATCAGTTTATTCCTGTTAGGAAGGCTAATAAGGTTAGGATTAACCTAGACATACTTTTGGTTAAGCTAAAGTTAAAGAACTATAAACTCAACCTATTCTCATTTTTCAAGGTTTGTTCAAGAATTTTCACAACCAAAGTGAGACCTTTCTCTTCTTAGGGAATTTATGATAAAACATCCAGGGTCAGGCAAGGAGTAGTCTCACCTTTACGCACTGCGTGACTGCTTCTATTACTCCTATAGGGGATTCCTCCTTGCGAGATTTTCACAAAAGTTTACATGCCATCTGTTTTGTTGCAAACTTAGTTGTTGGCTCATTTATATTTCTAATAATCTTTCCCATGGATCCTCTGCCAGTCCCATATTTCTTCTTGATCTCATCTTCCATGGATTTTTCTTTAGTTTTGTCATCCATGTATTTCTCTGGTTTTGCTCCATCTATTGGTAATCCCATGATTTATGCAATTAAGTCCACATCTATGGATACATGCCTATCCATCCATAAGATTCCTCCATGTACCAGTGCCAGTAGTTGTTTGACATGTGCATTCACATCCTTTCCTCTGCCAAAGTGAGCAATATCCAACAATTTCATAATTATTGTGTTATATAGCCCCACAATCCACTCTTTTGGCTCCAAAATGGGATCTCCTGATGGACCTGCTCTTTTACTTTGCATGTAGATTTGCGGTGCAAACTCAAGAAACCTCCCCATATATGTAACATCATGGTCAACATACTTCAGCTTATTCACACATCCCAACATGTCATAAAGTATCTTAACACTTGGTACCAATGAGGTGTCAACAGTTAGCGTTTGTGCCCAACAGCTGGTATGTGGTAGCGAAGTTGAGATTTCTCTTGTAGAGTTAGGGCCACTCGGAGGACTCATGTCTGCGGGAGTGGAGCACCATGGTTAGGGGGGAAACTGGAGATCGACTAAGGCATTCAGTGACATGATTGGTGCTCCATGTCTTATATTTCATGTTGATATGGAACTGTTGCAAGTATGTGGACCACTTTTGATGGCGATCGTTTTTCAATTTGCCTTGTGTTTGTATGAATTGCAGAGGCTCGTGATCAGTGTGGATGACCGTCTCCTTCCCGAGAATGTAATGCTTCCATTGGTGACAGTCTTATACAATGGAATACATTTATTTTTCATAGGTGGGGTACTTACATATGACATCTGATAGTGTCTCACTATGATATTCCATTGGATGACCGTGTTGAGTGAGAACTGCGCTCACAACATACTCTGAAGCATCGGTCTCAATCTTGAAAGGTTGTTGCAGATCAGGTAAGGAGAGTACAGGGGTTGAGCACAAGCGATGTTTCAGATCATCGAATGCTTGTTATTGTGACTTCCCCCACACAAAATTTATCTTTCCACCACCCTTGGTCACTTGGTTGAGGACCCATGAAATATGGGAGAATCCCAACACAAACATTTGATAGAAGGTGGAAAGTCCTAAGAAACTATAAACTTCGGTGAGTGTGGTCGGGGCTAGCCAGTCCCAAATGACCTAGATCTTGGTTGGATCCATAAGCACACCATGCTCATCAACAATGTGGCCTAGGTATTGTACCTTGTTCATGTCGAAGGAGCATTTTTCCAAGTTAGCATATAGCTTGTGCTACCGCAAAGTGTGAAGGACCTGCTGAATATGGTGCAAGTGTTCCGCCCAAGTCTTGTTAAGGATGAGGACGTTATCCAGATATAACACCACAAAATAATTGATGAAGTGTTGCAATATATTGTCCATCAACCTTATGAAAGTTGTTGGAGCATTTGTTAAACTGAAGGGCATGACTAGTCATTCGAAAAGACCTTCTTTGGACTTGAAAGTAGTCTTCCATACATAAGTTTGTTCTATTGGGACCTTGTGGTAACCGCACTTCAGATCAATATTACTAAAGTACTTGGCCCCCTTGAGTTGTTCAAGAAGGTTGTCAATTAAGGGAATTGGGTACCAATTTCTGATTGTGATTTTGTTTAGGGCCCTGTAGTCAATACAAAGACACCGAGTCCCATCTTTCTTATGCACGAGTACAATTGGGCTTCCGCAAGGTGAGGAGTTGGGTTGGATGTGCTCCTTTTGAATCAAATCTTAGATCTGGCACTTGATTTCCTCATTTTCCATCAGAGAGAAATGATATACTACCCCTTTAGGTAGAGTTGCACTGGGGGTTAGATCGATTGAATGCTTGGTCTAATAGTGCAATGGTACCCCGGTGGGTGAGGAGAAGATGTCTTTGTATTCTTCCACGACCTTGTCCACCTACTTCTATTGCATGGAGAGGCCTTGTGTATAATCCATGGATGTGGCGATGACATTTTGTTCACTTTGAGAGCGAATCATGAAGAAAACAAATTTCTCGGTCTAGGAAATGACCTTCTTGCATTGCTTAGCAGAGATAAAAGAAATGGTGATAGGCGGAGCTACCTATGGTATCCTGTATAATTGCCTACCTAAAGTAATAACACTACAAGGTCTAGAGTCATATACAACATGAATTTTCCACAAGTATGGTTGACTTAAAAGAACATCACAAACTTTAAGGGGGGAAATATCACACAATACATAATCCTTGAAGGGATTTATGTCATAGGGTAGGAAACACTGTTGGCTAACGTGAAGATATATCCCTTGGTGGAGCCACCCGATGGTGTAGGGTTGCAAGTGTGGTGTCATCGACGGTTCTAACCTCTTGTCGACATCTTTTGAGAACAAGTTCTTTTGGATTCCACTATCGACAATGAAGTGCAAAGGAGTACCCTTTAACCACATTTGCAAGTGTAGAAGGTGTTCACTTTCCTTCGGTTCTTTTGGTTCACTTAGTTGGAACTTAGTGGTAGAGACAATGGCACCAGATTCTGCATCAATGATCTGCTTCCCCTTGTCCAGATATGATTCAGAGTTGGAACCTACCTCTGACTTTGAGGCTTTCAACTCGATAATCAATGACTGCTTTAAGCGACACTCATCGATTTTATGCTAGGGGATTTTATCTAATTCACACCACTTTCTGGTGTCTTTCTTCATCTTATCATTACCCTTATTTATTTGTGGATTGGAATGGTTGTCTTGAGAGGGTCCATCCTTTCTCTGTCCTTTTTTTTGGTGGTTTGGGGCTGCTTTTTCCTTGCTTCTGCTGTGAGGAATTTGCAAACTCTCGCTTCTTATGTTTAAATTTCTGCTCGAAACTCCATTTTTGTTTAGATGTATATATGCATACTACCGTGGTACTTGAGAAAAAAATGTCATTAAGAGTCTTTGATACCCAATTTAGTGCGCAGGGTATGGAAGATATTTGTGAACTCTGGCACTGTTTGGTCCCTTTCTTGTCGCAGTGTGGCCCATCTCGTGTATTGGTCATTGTAGCTTCCACAAGGTAGTAATGTTCCTTAATAACATCCCTGAAAGAAACCCAAGTGGGTGCAACCACAAATATTTCATATTCCCCAGTGGCCCTTTGATTATAGTAAGTCTCCCACCAATCCTTGACATGGGGGACAACCTTAAGGAGCGCAAAGGTAATATTTTCTCTATCAGAAAAGTTATGGACAAAAAAATACCCTTCTAGTATATTCAACCATTTATCTAGGGAATATGCATATATCTAACCTTCAAATACAGGAATATCAAAACTCACTTGTACCCTGAAGGGAGCGGGGCCTCCAAAGTGGTCGCTTGAATAAGATGCATCAGTTGTTGGCAGTCGTTGAAGGATCTATGAAAAATTATCGATCATCTTGTTCCTTTGTCGTGCAAGGGCTTCCTCAAGAAACAATTTAAAAGGATATCATGCTCCCTCATCTCTCTTTTCTTCTCCCATAAAAGGTTGTTGGGGTCATCAAGGACAGTCTTGCAAGGGCTCAACTACTTTGAGTCCCAACTCCTTGTACCCTGACCTCGTTGGGGACATACACAGAGAAAAAAATAAAGAGGAGACCGCTCTGATACCACTGATTTAGATTTATAAATGGAATGAAATGAAATACAAATGTATAACAAAGAAATACACAGAGATACAATAAAAGTTGACTTTTATTAATAAAGAGAACATGCTAAAACTATAAAATGCAGAATGAAACAAATTTGCTCGAATGGTGGCAACTTATCTTTGAGAAGATATGTGACGTCTACGCTCATTTGCAAGAAGATGAGTATAATGAGGCTCCAAAGTAATTTTTAACATAAAACATAAATGAGAAAACCCTAACCCCGAGAGATGAAACACCAAAAGGTTTGTGGGCTTCGATGGGGGGTAGTTGATACGTCAACTTCCCAAGGGTATAACTTTTGCATATGATCTTCTCTTGGGGTGCTTGATGCACCATTGGAAAGGTCTATTCGAGGAGTACATAGTCCTTTCATCCTAGCATCTACATTTAGTTACATTCTAGGCACTTCCAATCCTTATATAAAAAAACAACATCATTTAGGGCCTCAAAACGGCCCCAGAAGTTTGGGATATGAAAAAATGTAAAAAAACTACCAAAATGGAAATATGCTCTTTGAGCCAATGGAATATATGGGTGATCATGATATCCACCTAGATCAATCATGAATCTCTTCAATAAATGAAGCAAATATGGAGGAAAATCAAAGGAGTAACAATAAGTGCAAGAGGGGCTTCAGGGGGAATCTGCACTCTCTGGAATCCATATATTTATCAATTGGATAGTAGTTTTCAAGAAGACCATTGGATTATGGTGAAGTTCGTTCATATATCTTCCGGTATGTCATTTCATATTTTTAATGTGCATGTTCCCAATAATTACAAGGAAAAGGAATAATGTTGGGGTTCTCTTTTGGGAATTGGGGAATCTGAGTTCTCCCAAAAGTGTATTATAGCAGGAGATTTTAACACTACCATGCATCCGAGAGAAAAAAGAGGGGGCTTCGTTGTTAGGGATCCATAAAGGGAAAATTTGGAGGATCTTATATCTAGTTTGGATCTAATTGATGTTGCCCCGCGCAAGGGTAAATTCACATGGAATAACAAAAGAGTTGGCTCAGGGCACATCATGGCTAAGCTTGATCACTTTCTTATTCATAGTTCTTTCTTGTCCCTTCCTAAATATTTATCCTATCTTATAATCCCCTTGGGCATGCTAGGTCCATACCCTTTTGATTTAACCCCCTTTGGATGGATAATCCTAATTTCTTCCCTATGGTTTCACATTCTTGGTGTTAATGGATCTTTAGATCCCCTGTCCACATTTGGGAACACAATCTCAAATGAACCAAAGTACCAATTAAGAATTGGGTCAAGGTCTCCATACATTCTCCCAATACAAGATTTAAAGGATCATGTGGTGCCATCTAATGCTAATGACATGATAGATAAAGAGATAGGTCGGGATCAAGATATTAATTCTTAATCATGTTTTGATTTGTAGTTTGTTAGAAGCTTTGACTAAACTAGAATTTTGTTATGATATCCGGTTCTATTTTTGTACTAAGTGGTCTCAACCACAACCTTTTTAATGAATAAAAGCTTATGTTAATATATGTATATATATAAAACCATATAAAAAAACCTTATAATATATCTTAAAAAAAAAACTTTGACATGCCACCCCTTGCACCATATGAACCTTCATAAAATACAAATTTTGGTTTTCATTCTTATGGATCTCGTGATATGTACAACCTTGTACAGACCTGGTTTATATAAAAAATATGGATGGGGAATCAAAGAGCCATGGTGGAGCCACAACCAAGTGAGATTGGAAGAGAGTGTCAGGGCTGAGGGGTTTGGGGGAAAGGGAGAGAGGATAAAGGAGAGGAGGAGGGTGGCGAGGAGAATAGGAGGGGAATAAAGGGTTGGAATGTGGATAGGAGTTGTAGATAGTATGTTTTAGGGGAGAGAAGGACGAGGAGTTATGAGTTCAACCCCCTCCCTCTACAATCTATGTTTTCTTTTTTCTTTTTTCTTTGGAATTTCAAAGGGGTGAAGGAGAAGGGAAGGCTAGGGGTTCAAACTACCTATTCTTCAAATTTGAAAGAAAAATCATGTTATATCCAAGAAAAAGAGATAGCCATAATATTTTTTTTTAAAGAGGGCCTGAGGCCCAAGAGTGGTTCAAATCCCCATCCTCTTACAATGTTTTCCCAAGAAAACAAATTAGGCAATAAAAAAACCAACAAATTTTTTGAACGAATCACACTGCACCCAAACTCTTTAATAAATAATCATAACCAACAATAAAATTTTAGCCACATATTTCCAAGTAAACCAATGATTCTTAAGCAAGCCAACCAACAATTACCCAACACTTGAAGGAGAATAGAAACCAAAACATAGAAAACCATCCCAACAATAAAATAATTACCAGTAAAGAAATCTTGAACTACCAATCTAATGCACTCAAGCTCTCATCAAAACCTTATTCAAATATTTAACCAATGAGAGCACATGCTCCAATAGTTAACTTAGCCATAAACCATGGGAAAAACAACCAAGGATGAAATTTGATCAACAATGGAGATTTTTTTTTAGGAGTGGGTAGGCTGGGGTAATTTCTTGTTTGAAGGAGTAATATTGAAAGCTTGTACCACTTGTTGTCCCCTTGTTTCCCATGAACTAGAGCTCCCTCCCCTCTCCAACAAACCTGCCAAATGATCTTGAAAGAGAGGGGGCAGGGGCTTTGCATTTTCCAAAAAACGTATTTTTCCTTTTTCCAATTTTGCATGGGAGGGGTGCATGGCATGGCCATGCTCTCCTCCCCCCCTTTTTACATTTTACATTTAATATTTAATATTTATTATTTTTATTATTTCCTCTGAAATACATGCAAAGTCAACATTGTTGACTTTGACTTTCATTGAAGGAGACTAAGAATGAGGTTGGATGAGATAGAGTCGAAATGAAGCATGGGGCACACCATTGGAAAGGTATTAATGAGCATGTCAAGACTACATATTCCTCCAACTGATCATGTGCCACATATGCCCTCAATTTTGGCCAAGAATATTTGCCATCTAAACCTTGATTTGATAGTGGGGCCCACATTGTACTTAAATTTGCAAAGGTTGCCACATCATTAAATTAATATTCAATTAAGGAAAATAAAGTATCATAGGAAATTTCTCAACAATTATTTTCATAATGTTGACACAAAAATCTAAGATCAGGCTATTAAATGATGTTTTGACTAGTTTGAACCTCTGTAATGCAATGTGATCATTGACAGAAGGAAGGAGCTTCTATTCAGGAATTTGCTTGATTGGCTATGGTGGAAGTTTGCTTTCACCTAGCCCCATGTAAAGGAATTTATTAGTTTAGGATCGTACATAAATAAGCTCCTTGGAGCATGTGTGTTTATCTTTTATTTTCACTTATCAGCATGTATTTTTAAGCAGGGTGTTTTGAGCTCAACTCCATAGCCCAACAGAAGGCAACTGGAACTGTAGAAGGAGTTCTTAGAGCATCACAGGGATGACTCTATCCCCCATGGAGCCTAATGTTAGCGCCAATTTTTGCAAGCAGAGTGTTTCTCTTCGATTTCGGGCCCTTGGTGTAAAAATAAATGAAATGAGGCTTGGGACCCATCAAATGAATTTATCCAAGGTCTCAGCCATGAGCGCCCAAGCACAACATGCATAAAGTCTCTATTTTCGGGTTAAAAATCAAGTAGGCAGGTATTTTTTATTTTTAGCGGCGAGGATCCATAGATGGAGTACATCGATGGTCATTGGGTAAGCTTGAGTTGTGGAGTTGCATGAGGTTTAGTGCATGGGCTCATCTCTTATGGCCAAAGTCACAAAATGATCGTGGTCATCCGATCCAGTGGGGACACATGGTGCCTAATCAGGATCGGTCGTGATTTTGGCTACCGAGACTTCAAAAGACAGGGGGTCACTCTTCCATTGCATTGGGAAACTCTGAAACACGAAATGATTAGCCATTTCAACATTTCGGCTATCAGGACTTCAAAAGACAGGGGGTCTCTCTTCTGCTACATTGGGAAACCGTGAAACGTGAAATGACTAGCCATTTCGGCATTCCAGCTATCGAGACTTCAAAATACAAGGGGTCACTCCTCCACTGCATTAGGAATTGCTGAAACCCGAAACGTGAAATGTAAAAGCCCCCCAGGAGTCGTTTCAACATTCTAGCTACTGGGACTTTGAAAGACAAGGGGTTGCTCCTCCACTGCATCGGGAATCACTGAAACTCGAAACGCGAAATGTAAAAGCCCCCTAGGAGCCGTTTCAGCATTCCGGCTATCGGGACTTTGAAAGACAAGGGGTTGCTCCTTCACTGCATCTAGGATCACCGAAACCCGAAATGTAAAATCCCCCCAGGAGCCGTTTTTGCATTCCAGCTACCGAGACTTCAAAAGACACAGGGTTGCTTCTCCATTACATTTCAAAACCCCAAAACGTGAGATGCAAAATCCTCCTTGAAGATAGTTGCATGGTCCTGTGGTTACGTTGAGAGTGAAACCTGAAGAAATGAAGGCTGGCCTCCAAGCTTTGGAAAACCAACACGTGGTCACTCTCTATGTATTCAGTCTCAGCTACTCTCCATGGAAGAAGCAGTTAATGAATATTGAGCAAGTGGTTGAGACCTCAAATCAACCCATAAATAGAAGGCATGGGAAGGGTTAGAAGCAGTCAGTTCATGGTACTCCGATGGATAGTTTCCTTGCAGAAGCCATGCCGATGTGATGTCCTCATATGACCAAAGGAGCTTGCACATGGTAAGTTGGATTTTAATGTCTGAGCTACCCTCCTGCTACCAAGGGGGTGAATTGCTCTGATTTTATATACTCAGTTTTTTATTTTTGTATGGATGGATGGTAGAGCTAAGCTCCCAGTTGTAAATCTTTAATGAGGCCTCTAGTTCCCTGGTTATAGATTGATATTTGAGACTTCCTATGTAATGGAAGCCAGCGTCTTCCTCCCTCTTTTCCTCTGAATCTTAAGAGCCCAGGCATGGATGATCCAGTCGAGTGTTGTAATGACTATATAATGCATGTTTGATTATATTAGTTTTGTAGCATATTAATTTTATTGAAGTTTCTCAGATCTAAGAGGATCTCATATTTGTGATTTTCCCCCCTTTTAAATGCTATTGGAAGACTGGATGTCCAGAGAAAACTTTATTTCCTTTGTCTTTCCCTCTACTTACTCACCACTATGCAAAATTACTGGCTTAAATTAGATCAAGACCTCACCTGTCTTAGCTGTTCCAACCTAGTTTTTTGAGTTAGAATGATATTGTTCTGAGTTTACTTCCATTCATCACCCTTTATCAACAAATTGTGACATTTAAACTGATGGGCGTTGGGCTCTGCTCCTGCTGCAATCGAGGATTGACTTTTGACTCCAACAGTAGGCACTAAGAAGCTTTACAAGAACAAAAAATTAAATACAAGAATGCAAGCCTCAAGGGACTCCCAAGGGCTTGCAACAATGCTTAGGAATGAAAGAGGAATGGTTGGGAATCATTACCCAATCAAAAGAGAGGTCCTTGGTGTGTTTTGTGACTGAAAATGGGTAGCATAACCCCTTAACCTCGTAAGAACCTGCAAAAACCAGCAATCTATTGCTTACTAAAAATGTTGCAAAACACATGGAAAAGTCAAGAAAATTCCTGTTTTTCAACAGAAATTTCCTACATACAAATTTCAGAAAATAGTATTGATTTTTTGACCTATCTAAGAGTGTTAGAAAACCAAATCTGATATGAAATGAACAGAAAATGAGGAGGGGAAAAACTATGAAGTTTAAATGAGCTATGAGGGTAGATTCTTTCTCGAAGCTATCCCAACAAAACCCTTGAAGCAAACCTGCAAACTTTGAAAAAAAATGTGAGATATGAAGAGATAGTGCGATGAATAGATAAACACCATAAACAAAATTTATATCATTATATATTCAACACATTTAGGCCAACAACTACACTATTGCCTAACCTATGCTAGAAAACAAAGTTTACCCAAGAGATCTACTTAAAATCCCACACAATGCACAAAGGATCACAATCACCTCATATGTGTTGAAGCACCAAGATGCAATATTGTACTCCAAGATCCTCCAAAGCCTTTATATTAATAAAAAGGAAAGATTGCAATAACTAATTGCTCCAAACCTCTCAAGAGAAAAATGGAATGAGAGCAAGATGGACAATGAGAGAGAGAGATGGGGCAAGAAAATGGTAGCATAACAATACTTCAAGCGATGGTGAGAAATGGGTGAGGGAGGGGTTCTATGTATACTTGGGAAGGAAAAGCTATCCCTTTTGGATGAGTTACAAGTGTCACACATCAAGGAAAAGTCACTTTTAGGGTTTTGTTAAGTTAGGGTTTTGGCATGGATGGATGAAGTGGCAATGAGTTGGAAAGGCTTTAACAAGTCAAATGAGGATTTGTAGGGTCTAGGGAGGCACACAAGGGATAAAATAAGTCTCCCATTAATTTTTTTATTATTTTTCTACTTTTTAGAGACTTTCTAGAAGGGGGGGCACACCTCTCTAGGGAAAGTGACATTTTTTCTTAATGGATAGGTGAGGGGGTGATGTGACAGTTGGAAAAGGTTAGGAATAGTCTTTCTCATCATTTTCCACCTTTACTTTACTCCATTTGTTCAAAAATTACAAAAATGACATTTTCCCTATGTCATGATGTAATGTCCCTTTCCAAATAGGAGCTCCAGAGAGGAGGCTTAATGGTCTAAACCACCCCATTAGAATAAAGCGAGGGCCAAAGAGGGGTAAATAGGGTTACTATAGGTCACTCCAGTCACATGTGTTATATTCAGAAAGTGACATTGACCTAAAAAGGGATAAAAGCGCTTTTAAGTCATTATGAGCTAAAAGTAGAAGTCAACAGTGAATTAGGGTTTCAACAGTGATTTAGGGTTTTGGAAGTCAACAGTGAACTAGGGTTTTAGAATGATTTAGGGTTTTGGAAATCTATAAAGGAAGGGTTAGTTACCTAATTCATCATTATGCAGATTATGACTTGTCATTGAGGAGAGAGGCGCATCTCACGAGAGATAGTTCAGTGGATTCCAGGAGGAAGACACTAGTTGGCTGATTTCGGTGTTGAGAGACACACCCTAGTCACTGGGAAGATCACAC
Organism: Picea sitchensis; assembly: GCA_010110895.2. Classification (NCBI taxonomy): domain Eukaryota; kingdom Viridiplantae; phylum Streptophyta; class Pinopsida; order Pinales; family Pinaceae; genus Picea; species Picea sitchensis. The sequence continues at coordinate 19,784 of SNQJ01S0143898.1, forward strand.
AGGTCTTCCATCATCCTTCAACAATAGTTACTCAATATTCAATAGAAGGGCGCATTCATTTAGAGGGAGGGCACAACTTCTTGGAGGTTTAGAGATTGACTTGTCCCATCCAGGGAGAATTCTGAGATTTCCCTCTGACCCATTTGAGAGGAAGGCAAGGCACATGTTTTTCCTAGTTCCTCACCAGATTTTGTTAGAGGAATCATCTGGGGTGAATTTTTCTAGACTTCGGAGTGAGACACTTTTGGTGGATACATTTAAGGTTCTCGAGCGAGCATCAGGCCATATCCAGGGAAACCCTTCCAACCCATTTCCCAGTAGATCAAGGCCGTCATTTTGAGACACATCTCATTCGATTCTAATGGTGGAATCACTAGGACACATTTTTTCCAGAGAAAGAGGGGCATATTCCCCTAGGGGGATCCATATGGGGTCCAAACCCTCCAACAGAGGGGTCCAAAAGTTACCAGTACTGAGGACTAGGGCAGGGTGCATCATTTGGGACAGTTTCAAGGCCATTTTGAGAGGTATAGCTCCCAGGGAAAGCTTTCCAGACTTCCAACAGTTACTGTACGAGTTGCCATAGTTCCAACACATCCATTGATCGCATAGTGCTCACATATTTTGGGTATTATCTTTTGTTGTTTATTTGTATTTCGACTAAGATCCTTTTGTCTTTTGATCTAGTCGAGTGTTGTCATTTTATTCAGTTGCATTCGACCTATTGTAATCCGCAGAGATATCATAATATAAACTTTGCAGTCCTTTGTCACATTTATTATTGTATGACCATTTATATGTTGTAAATGATTGATCCTACACACACATTAGCAACGTTTCCTAGACTAGCCAAGTTAGGAACATTACAGTGGTATCAAATCTTTAGTCCTACTAGCCCGTGACTAAAGACAATGAGTGCAACATAAGACCTATAGGGCCGTGAACATGTAGGTGACAAATATGTCACTTACAACAGGCATAAGGAAAGAAGGCATATGCCTGATTTCCCCCCTTTTCCTCCTAGCTCAGAGGAAGAGGAAGAGGCACACAAATAATTAGAGCGAAGGGTAGAGCGTGAGGCTGAGTGCGAGGAAGAGAGGATGCTAGGATATTGATGTGAACGGACAAAGGGAAGTGGCAAGGCCCCCGTAGATCCATAGATAAATTTCATGTAGGTTATCAATGATACGTTAGCTAGTCAACGGACCATGTCCCAGTCCTTGGCACAAGTGGTTAATAGATTGTCTAGAGTGGGCACCCCAGACACACAAGTCTCGCATGCAGCACAGGGGAACTCAGGAGTAGGTAGTAGACCCCAGTCACCCTCTCACACATACACCTCTGTGAGTAGGATTCCTAGACCCTTGTTTCCCAGTTTTTAGAGGGCAGTCCCAGTAGAATCACCGCCATTGATAACACAGAGGCCACCCACTCATGCAGATGACATTGCAGAGTATAGGAGGGAGTACACGACATTAGGTTGTGACTTCCATCAGGACATGAGCTTAGTCGAGTACTATGGACTCAGACTCAGGAACCTCCCCAGAGAGGCATAGAGGGGAGGACCACAACAATAGTAGGGGCATAACCTTGATTTGATCCAAAAATTTGGGAAACTAACCATCCATTCTTTCAACGGATCATCCAAATACATCGCCAGATCTTGGGTACATAAGCTAGACACGTATTCAACCAGATGTCCGAGATAGAGGCCATCAAGTTCACGACCTTACACTTGGAGGGTGAGGGACATGATTGGTGGTATCATGGACTAGTGACATTGGGTCACATTCGCATCACCTCCTATAGGGAGTTTACAGATAGACTAATGGACAGGTTTGAAAGGAAGGATCCCGAGATACGCTTCAGGGATCTAGCCAAGTTGAGACAAACTAGCACAACAAATGCATTCATCATAGAGTTTCAGCAGGTAGCTGTGGCAGTGACAGATATATCAGAGCCCAGGATGATCATGCTATTCAAAGAAGGAATCATAGAGCCTTTGATAGGATGGGTGAAGGTATACAAGCCTCCCACTTTGCAGGATGTCATCCTTCACACTCGAGATCTGGTAGAATCAATGCCAAAGACTAAAACTTTATCCAAACCATTTATGCCCTAGAGGGATCGAGAAAAGAAGACATTCCAGAGAGAATGGAAGGGCAAGGAGAAGTTGGATGATGAGACTAGGTGAGATATTATGAGGAAGAATCTTTTCTTTAGCTGCAAATATACTTGGGTCCCATGCCATAGGTGCATGGGCAGGGGAGAGATTCATTATATTGAGGTAGAAACATATAACATGGACAGTGAGGAGGAGGAGAATAACAGTGGATCCACTAGTTCAGAGGAGGAGTTAGCATCATCAGAGGAAAAATCTCCCCGTAGACCACCAACATCTATAGTAGCCCATCCTCCAGTAGTCCCACAACTGCCAGAGCAGGCTAACAGGAGGAAACCAACAAAGGGAGGAGTCATAGTGACCCTTTCTGGTGTTCCCAGGTATGATACCCTCTGTATCAGAGGGATTATTTAGGGGAAATGGGAAATCACCTTGATAGATGGTGGGGCCACCCACAACTTCATCGACGCTTCACTAGTATCGAGACGTGTACTTCAGACATAGGAGTTTGAGGGGTTTGATGTTGCGGTAGTAGATGGCCACACAATGGAGAGTCTAGATAGAGTTCCAAACTTAGAGATGAAGTTAGGAAAATACACAGTGAGAGACACATTTTATGTGGTTGACCTATCAGACACAAATGTGGTGTTAGGAGTTCAGTGGATGATTACCTTGGGAAAAATCACTACCAGCTACCAAACCTTAGCAATGGGGTTCAGAGATCATGATAGGAAGAAGGTTGTTCTAAGAGGTATGTTGAAAGGAGCACCCAGGATAGTTTTAGCCAAGATGATGGAGAGGATATTCAAACATGGGGAGGTAGCATATGCCACAGAATGCTTGATCACTACTCAGAAGGATTCAGAAGGTTGAAAACAATACCATACATAGATCAAGAATTTATTGGGATGACATCAATAGGTCTTTGAGGCAATTCCACGAGGGAAACCACCTGACAGGGGGTTTGAGCACACCATGGAGTTGGAGGAGTGGGCCAAACCTATGATCACCCCCCCTATCGTCATCCTAGGAGGTTCAAGGATGATATAGAGGAGGCAATCAAGGAATTGCTGGCATTGGGACACATTAGACCGAGCAACAACCCATTTTCTTCTTCAGTTGTCTTAGTTCCAAAGAAGGATGAAACCATGAGGATGTGCATTGATTACTGAGCCTTGAATAAGAAAACCATCAAGAACTGGTACCCTATCCCATGCATTGATGAGTTGATGGATGAACTACATGGGGCGGTTTTCTTCTCAAAATTGATCTACACTCTAGATATCATCAGATCAACATTTGAGAGTAGGACATAGAGAAGACAACATTTCGATGTCATTTTGGACACTTCAAGTTCCTAGTTATGCCATTTGGGATAACCAATTCACCCTCTACATTCCAGTCTTGCATGAATCATATATTCAGGGATCAGTTAAGGAAATCAGTATTGGTTTTCTTTGACGACATCTTGATCTATAGTCGGTCATGGAAAGAGCATATGAGGCACCTGGATGAGGTATTGAGCATCATGGAGGCACATTCATTATATGCCAAAGAGTCCAAGTGCATGTTCGGCATGACAGAGATGCTTTACTTAGGCCACATCATCAGTGCACAGGGGGTACAAGTGCACCAAGAGAAGATCATGGCCATTCTAGATTGGCTGACGCCTAGGAATGTGACATAATTGAGGAGCTTATTTGGGTTGTGCAACTATTACAGACAGTTTTCCAGGGTTTTTTCTCAATAGATCTTACCAGGCATGGGGCCTTCATATGGACCAAGAAATCATAGGAAGCCTTTGATCACATGAAGGAAGTCATGGGCACTTATCCAGTGTTGGCACTACCAGACTTCACCTTGCCATTTGTACTAGAGTGTGACACATTTGGCGAAGGGATCAGTGAAATTTTGATGCAGGGAGGACACCCCATTGTATTCGAGAACCAGAAGCTTAGTCAACCTGAGAGTTTGTACTCCATTTATGACAAAGAAATGTTGGTATTCATGCATGCCTTGACCAAGTTTAGACAATATTTGGTGGGCAACAAATTCATGGTCAAGACCAATCACAATAGTTTGAAGTATTTCCTTGAGCAGAAGGACCTCAGTGAGTGCCAACAAAAAATGGGTGACGAAGGTACAAGAATTCGACTTTGACATAGAGTATGTCAAGGGGAAGAAGAACATTGTGGCCGATGCACTATCTAGGAGACCTGCGGCATGTTCTTTGATGGAGATTTCAGCAGATTGGAAATCCCACTTGTTAGTGGAATATTCCAAGAACAAGTTCACTTTTGAGGTGATGGATGGGAAGATATAGGATGATCAGTATAGGGTCATTGATGATGTCATAATTTACAAGGATAGAGTCTACTTGGTGCAAGATTCAAGGCTCAAGAAGAAGATCCTCACCTCAATTCATGATTCACCTCTAGTAGGCCATCAAGGGTTTTTCAAAACCT
>SNQJ01S0143898.1:25638-39173 GCA_010110895.2 Picea sitchensis
TAGGGTTTCAATAGTGATTTAGGGTTTTGGAAGTCAACAGTGAATTAGGGTTTCACCATGATTTAGGGTTTTGGAAAGCTATGAAGGAAGGGTCAATGAACTAATTCATCATTATGCAGATTATGACTTGTCATTGAGGAGAGAGGCACATCTCAGGAGAGATAGTTTAGTGGATTCTAGGAGGAAGACACTAGTTGGTTGATTTTGGTGTTGAGAGACACACCCTAGTCATCGGGAAGATCACACAGGTCTTCCATCATCCTTCAACAATAGTTACTCAGTATTCAACAGGAAGGGAATATTCATCCAGAGGGAGGGCGCAACTTCTCAGAGGTTTAGAGATCGACTTGTCCCATCCAGGGAGAATTTTGAGATTTACCTCTGACCCATTTGAGAGGAAGGAAAGGCGCATATATTTCCTGGTTCCTCGCCAGATTCCAACAGAGGAATCATCTGGGGTGCATTTTTCCAGACTTGGGAGTGTGACACTTTTGGCAGATACATTCAGGGTTCCCGAGCGAGCATCAGACCATATCCAGGGAGCCCCTTCCGACCCATTTCCCAGTAGACCAAGGTGGTCATTTTGAGACACATCTCATCTGATTCCAATGGTGGAATCACTAGGACACATTTTTTCTAGTGAAAGAGGGGTGCATTCCCACAGGGGGATCCATTTGGGGTCCAAACCCTCCAACAGAGGGGTTTGAGGTATAGCTCCCAGGGAGAACTTTCCAGACTTCCAGTAGTTACCGTACGAGCTACCATAGTTCCAACACATCAATTGATTCTGCAGTGCTCACATATTTTGGGTATTATCTTTTGTTGTTTATTTGTATTCCAACTAAGATCCTTTTGTCTTTCGATCTAGCCGAGTGTTTTCATTTTATTCAGCCGCATTCGGCTTATTGTAATCCACAAAGATATCATAATATAAAATTTTTAGTCCTTTGTCGCATTTATTATTGTATGACCATTTATATGCCGTAAACGATTGATCCTACACACACATTAGCAACGTTTCCTAGAATAGCCAAGTCAGGAACATTACACATGACTTAACAATTAAAATTGTTGTTTTGACTGACTGAGACTCCTAGTGGACAAACACCTAGAAAAAGTTGCCCGACTGAGCTGAAACTTGGTCCAAGGGTGTAGGGGGTCTCATTCCATTTCTTTTGAGCACAAATACCCCTAGCAAAAGCCCAAGGACCTAGCTTTTACAACATTTTCTAAAAAATAATTAAAAATAATTAATTAAATTACCCAACCTTGGGCAATTTTAATTAATTAAAAAAAAATTGTCTCGTCTCGACAGAATTCCGTGAAACTTTTTGAGATGTCATACATGGTCATTTGCATCATTCCTAAAAACTAGCTACCAGAGGATACACCTATTAGAATGTATCTCACCACTTTGGAGGAATTATTTATGGGAGTGAAAAACTCAAGGGAAATTAATAAGGCTAAAAAACCCAATTAATAACCTATGGATAAAAGAAACCCAGTGAAAGGAACTCTCCTAATGAAGAAATCCTAAGGTATATGACCTAAATATGCTCCATGCAAACCTATTAAATTATTAACCCACGCAGGGGTGCAAAAATTCCAGTTACAAAAATATGTGCTGGAGGAAAACATTTGCCCTGTAGAACCAAACAGTCTCTAACTCGGTAGAATATGATGATGCATATCTTCATGGTACATGGAGTTGACCCCCTAGCTGAATAGGTGGTCTACAGGGCTAAAGGACTCTATATTTTTTATTCTAGATAGGGAAAGCACACCTCACGTGTGGACAAGAGAGGTAGCCATAGAAGGAAATAAATTGCGTGGGTGGTGTATACCGTAAGGAAGAGTTCGTGCGAGATTTTAGTACATGTATGTTGGCTGTAGTGGGGATAGTCACATATGTACGTGGGTTGCAGTGGGAACAATAGCGTATGTATGCAGGTTCCAGGAAGGATAATCAAGTATGTCTGTACATGTTCTTTTGAACATGAGCAACTTCGTACATATTGACGTCAACACCAGTACTGGTGCTGTTAGCAGGTCATACATGTGGTCTGCAACAGATTTGTAAGTTGGGATTTGTCCTGGGAAGTTTCCTAATTTTGTGATTGTAGAGAGGACTGGTTTTGTTCTCATATGTGGTGATTTTTGTAATCTATTGAGAGGGTTGGTTTTTCCCTCAGAATTTCAGAATTTGACAAGAGTTACAAAACATAAATTTTGTGTCTCATATGTGTTGATGATTCATCTCTGATCTTGTTATTTCCGCTGCTATATTTTCAGTCAATAATTTCAGTGAAAAGTTGTTCAATGATAACAACTAGGATTTACTATTAGCTCACTAGGAAGCAATTTTCAGATTTGAAATTAGTCACATAGAGTTGCATGTGAAAATTGACAGTTATTTATTGTACCATGTTGTTTTTTTTTTACTCTAGAGGCCATATAAAGTCTCTTTGTTTATGAATGCTGGTTCAAATATGGATTGCACTTAGTCTTATTTTGGTTGAATGCACCCTTTTTATATGCATGAGAAAACTTTACATATCTGTGTCCAGTGGTTCAGATTCACATGGATGTATATGAATATATGTATTTTTATTAAATTTGAATATTTTATTTATTTATTGGTTGTTTGTTTTTTTTGGTTTCAGTCCAGTTAGTAGTTTTATTGGTCCATCGGTTTGGTGATCATTTCAGTTACTAGTTTTTAGGGTCCATTGGTTTGATGACTAATCTGATTTTGATAACATTGTGACTTGTATAGTAATCTCATGGGAATATGCACCAATGGTAGTTAGGAATCCTCCATAAGTGTGTCAAGCATAGATCAATGTGCATAAATATCCAAACAACTCCCAAATAATAGTGCACCATTGAGGAACATGACATGGGATCATGTTGACTAAGCCATATAATATATGAAATGATCCATGAGATATGCACCCTAGGAAGATGTGCAAATGTGGTTATGACCTCCAATTTGAATAATAAAATACTCCTCCAAAAGTTGAATGGCCTAGAATAATGTGTCAAGGTGGTCAGATGCACATACACTAACACTATAACTCCTCCAAATAGATTACAAAAATATGATGAAGAGGTTATGGCACCATCTCTTAGGCTCTCAATCTTGTCTATCAAGACAAATCTATAGAAACATGCACAAAGAGGTGTTGAAACTTTGGCTTAAGCTATTAACAATGGTTAGTCTTCATTAGTGTTCTTTAACTTTTATTCATTAGAACATTAACTATAGCATAAGGATCACTGGAAGAAAGACATTCACAATGAACTCAAGAATTTATCTCGAGAAACCCTCTTGGGGAAGAAAACCCAACAAAAATTCTTTAGTATATATTTGCCAACTAAGTACAATGTCAATACACAAATCTCTCCAAGAGAGATAAGCCAAAATATCACATATACACCAGAAAACCTAGCTATAGTAGATATGTCTCAGACCTGCTATCCCATACCCTTAGATTGTCACCAAATTTTGCAAGTAACCATAGAACTGCACCAGAAATGAGATCAGACCTGCACCATGATACACCTCAGAAAGTGTTCGGCCTTGCACTCATGAATCGACTGCCTCAGACCTCTGATAAAGGTGAGTAAGGGATAATCTATTGTGAGGTGCCTAGCCTCCTATAAATAGGATATGTACTTCCCAAAATAAGGCCAACTTGCACACATGTCACTTTCTAATTTGTTGTTGTCATTTACGATGAATTAATAGAGACAACTTGACAATTATAATTTTACTTTGTACTCTTAGGGATTTGTTATTTGCCTTTTACAATACATCAATGGATCCAACTTTACATAAGTGCTTTTGCATTATTCTCTTAGGATTTTCACTTAATCAAACACAATAAGAATATCTTCTTTATTTGCTCAAACTTCAACACTCCCTCTCAGCAAGGAAGGTATTCTTCTCACATGATCTTCAACACTACTTTTGTATGTCTACACACTTGACCATTGACTTGTTGGCATCATTAAATCTGTACATCACAAGACATTTTGTAACCACACACAAAATTCATCCAGGATAACATCAACATCATCTCACTAGTGGGCACAACAATCATGACGAGACTTTCTTCCATCTCACATAGAACTAGGAAACTAGTTCTCCCATAGAACCATCTAGCTCACATAGAATCAGGGTTCTCATGTAGAACTAGGTAACGGGGTGACTAAGTCTCATATGGATTCTAACCATTGCATACAAAACTATGCTCTCAGGTTGGCACAATAGGATACCAGATTAACTAACTGGTAACACATTCCCTCCCCGAGGGATCTGCATGACGCCCTCCCCGAAGGATTCACGATTTACAAGAATAGTGCACACACACTATCCACCTAGTTGTCTCACATCACTGGGATTACACCCTCCCCGAAGGATCTTTGTTAACACCTCCAACCCCACACATGGTTGGCCCTCTAGTCCTCCCCAAAGGATCCACGTTAACACCTCCAACCACACACACGGTTGGCTCTCTAGCCCTCCCCGAAGGATCCGCTGGGAAATACACCCTCCTCAAAGGATCCACATACACTGAGCTTGTGCGAGGTCATGATGACTGGTCCCATAGTCAGTGCTCGAGCATGAAAACCTGCTGTCCACACTATACCATTCTGCTACCTGGATTTTCATTTGTAACACATCACTCCCTCTCATGACGGAAGTCCTTCCGGACCACTCCAAGCTTGTCCCTTAGGTAATCATACTTCACCCGTGACAGAGGCTTGGTCAACACACCTACTACTTGCTCATATTTAGCCATATATTGGAGCCTCACTGCTCCCCTTTGCACCATATCTATGATATAATGGTACCTGATCTTGATATGCTTTGACTTGTCATGAAACACGGGGTTCTTAGACAACTTTATTCAACTCTCGTTATCACACCAGATACAAATCACCTCTAACTCGAGATTAAAAAATCCTACAAGAAACTTCCGAAGCCACACTGATTCACTGCTATCTAAGCATGCTGCTATATACTCTTCCTTATCTATACTTATTGCCACACTAGACTGCTTCTTGCTGAACCATGAGATCTGTTACAAGGGAAAAAATCTCTATGGCCAAGGGTAAACCACAACAGATAGGTATGACTGTAGAAATCAAATCAATTCCAACATGTTCTATATAACTAATGTGCAATAAGAGGAAGAAGCCTACCTCAATCCAATCATTTGATGTCGTTCCACCATTGAGAACTTTGAACCAAGGCTTTACACTTGCAATAAGTTCTCAACAAACAAGCGATGCAAGTATATAGTGACAGTATATAAAATGAGTTAGCACATCAGATAGTACAATCCATTAATAAACATTACAAACATGCCCATGGATAATAATCATATATTTGCAAGATATCGATAGGACATGAAAGGAGTATTTATAATAATAATTGATCAATAGAAGTATCAACATTACAGACTTTTGTGTCAGCACGGTTCGAAACCAAGAAACCAAGTTCTTTCAAATTGGGTCTCCACCACTTCAATCCTCCACCAAAGGAAAGCTCATAGAAAAGAGATAATGAGATCTTCTTGACAATGAGGGAAGAGATTGGGGGCTGAACACTGTGTTTAGACTTGGGGGACAAAGGGATGCAGACTCAGTATGAAGTAATTTCTCAAGAGTAACTTTGCTCTTAAATTTGAATGCTTTCTCTCCTTTTCCATAGCTCAAAATTGTGCTCTTATAGCCTATAGAATGCAACTGAAGGGCCAATTCAGAACGTTTCTAGTATATGGAAGGCCAAATATCAGAGATCATTTGTCGTGACATGGAAAATCGACCTCATTTTGTATTTTCTGGCACAAATCTCGATATACATGAGCTATAGTGGAGCAACAAGCATATACACATCTTGCAAAGCAGTTAGGAAGTGTATATGTGGAAAAATATATAATTTTGGCTCTGGATTTATCAAAAAAGGGGGTTGATAAGTCTGCATAGGGAAATGGAAAAAGGCCCTCTGTGAAAGATAGCAATGGTGAGGCAAATCTTTCTATAACAAGATCATAGCCCATCCCAAATTGAAACAACATCCATATGTACTATTCTGGTCTGCAACACTACCAACCCAATTTGAATCTACATAACCTTCACGATCCGAACTGTATCAGAGTCCATAGTCCACTGTACCCTTTAGGTACCTCAAAACATGTTTTTTCGCAACCAAGCGAACACATATTGGCTCAACCCTATACTGACTCAATGTGTTCACGGAAAAACATATATCTAGCCTTGTGTTCGTCAAATACATCAACGAACCAGTCATCTGTCTATACATGGTGGCATCCACTATCTATGAAAGTAACTCAATAACTTCTCACCCTGGAAGTAGTAATGCCCCCCTCTCTGGGAGTGGCTCTACATACACTAGATTTGATGTCATGGCTACTCCTGCTGCTTCTCATGGCCTGACTCACATATTGGGAATGCTACACCTACTCCCTATGCTACACTTACAATATCCTTTGACTCTGATCTAGTGTCGTATCTCTTCAAGATATACTTGGTGTCATTACCAAGTTTAATATGAAAAACTGAGTCAGAATTTTACTAGGTTATGCTTCCTATCAGGTGACCTTACTGTCCACTAACCAGGTCTTCTCTTCAGACACATACTATAAATGACACACATAACACTATTGATCTCTTGTACCAGGGACAATGGCTCAATTACAATTTTAGGACTCCAGTATCAAGGACAATGGCCTGACTAAAATAAAAGAATGTCTGATGGGTTCCCAAAACTAGGGAAAATAACCCAACCTAGAAGTAATACATGACTCAAGTGAGAACTTGTTGCGTACCATGCATAATGGTCCAACTTACCAAAACAAACTGCCAGGTTCCCAGACCAGGGAAAATGACCTAGCTTACACCAATTACAACAAGTATACGCTGAGATCACAACTTCCTTGGACATATAACCAAAATACAATTGACAGTACTCCTGTAGGACACCGGTCCATAAATACAAAAGTCAAATAATCACAACTCTTCTTGCTGTCTTTAGTAGATACACACTTATTTCAAATTCAGTGATTAAATGCAAACAATACATACCTGGACTTACCTTGCACTTTCTTGGGCCGAAGACTCACCTTTCACTTTGCACCTAGCGACCACCTGTAGCTTGTTGCTGCTTCCAAATCCATAATTTGTGTATGTTTAAGTACCTCCATATTCTTCCAAGATACCAGCCTGCTGTAACACTTGTTTGTTGTCTATGATTTGACCCTTTTTGTTAGTGGTTCGGTTCTCTTGGAGATACATCAAGAAATTCCAACTGCGTACTCAGATGAGTATATTCTGCTCAAGTTTATCCATCAAAATCAAACAATCCCCACTCCAGAAATTCGATTTTTCATAGATAATGGATGGATTTATTAATGAACATCTCAAGAACTTGCTATTGCTGTTTTCAACTGAATTGATATGTAATCTCTCCCATCATTGCTAGCAAACATGAAATGTTATAATATCAAATTTGTACACGTTAACATCATCATAAAAAATCTAATTTAAACAAAACAAAATACAATACAATAGACAAACAAACTTATATTAAATAAAATTATTAAACAAACCATGTGAACACTTACAATCCAATATGTCACCTTTACCACGTTTAGATATTTCCTTTTGGGAATAACTTGTAGCATATGGCACCTTTCCATGTAAATAATTATACTTCGTTGAAAAAGGAGCATCTTCATAAATATATAAAAATACATAGAAGATAAGAGATAAAAGAAAATGGACATGTTATTAGTTTAATGGGAAATGGTTTTTTTTAGGTTTTTTCATAGAAATGATAAAATTTATCATAATTTAATAATGAATTGAAAGTGAGGATAATTATTACTTATGTTAATTCATTATTGTTATTTCAAAAAAATATGTATCTTGAAATAATTTTTTGGTAGTTCATTAGGGGATAGACTTTTACTCTTGCGAGATGCCTCTTAGTCTTGGGTCATTAACTTATTCTTTATGTCCGAGAAAGATGAATATTTAACCAATCAAAAACAATTTTAAGTAAAGAATAATGCTTATGTGTTTAAGTAGTTGTGATAATTGGTCTTTATGATAATAGTATAAAAAAATTAAATTAACAAAAATATATAAAAATAATAATTTTCAATTTAAAAAACAAAAACTTGTGAATAAGGAGGTAATGGTGATAAACGAAAAAATAGTAGCATGCTAATTTATTTATTTATTTTTTAAAAGGGAGATATCAACACTATTAGTTGTTGTTGTTGATATTTAAGGTGTTAAAACCTATCGTAATTCAATTGTTAATCTATAATGAGGACAATTATCATTGATTACTATTTATAAAGGTGAGTAAATTCATCATTGTTATTCAATGAAAACCACACCACTTGAAATGATCCAGTGATTTGTAAGGGGGTAGACTTTCACTCTTGCAGTATGTTTAAGTATGTTTAGACTTTCACTTTCACTTTTGCTTCCAAAGCCGTAATTTGTGTATGTTTAAGTACCTCCATATTCTTCCAAGATACCAGCCTTCTGTAACACTTGTTTGTTGTCTATGATTTGACCCTTTTTGTTAGTGGTTCATTTGTCTTGGAGATACATCAAGAAATTCCAACTGCGTACTTAGATGAGTATATTCTGCTCAAGTTTATCCATCAAAATCAAACAATCCCCACTCCAAAAATTCAATTTTTCATAGATAATGGATGGCTTTATTAATGGACATCTCAAGAACTTACTATTACTGTTTTCAACTGAATTGATATGTAATCTCTCCCATCATTTCTAGCAAACATGAAATGTTGTCATCGAGTAATATCTTGAGATCATAACCTTTCTTCAATGATTTCCTAAATAATTCTACAACTACCATTACTTTGTCATCCTCACAAAGACCAGCAACACATATGTAGGTACTGTAAGATCGAGATCATGTTCTTTATAAGGGTTTCAATGCATCATCCAATCTCCCAGCTTTGTATAAGGTAATTACCATATGCTCTAGAGTTTGCAACATCTTGCATCAGATCCATCTTTGATTTTGCTAGCTTGTTTATGTTTCAGATTGACATCATCCACTTTACTTTGTCCAGACTCATGACTGAGTCAAATTTCCTTTAATGGCACCAAGAATAACATAGAATATATTTGCGTGCTTTTACTACTAATGACACTTGTAGGAGGTATGATCTCATAATCGACAAATAACAACTCCACTGAGTTTACGGTAATGGCTACATATAGATGAGCAGGTTTAGAGATGCTTCCTAGGTAAGTTAAAGTTCTATCATGGCCTGAAAACTTGGTCTTCTGTAGTCGTGACACTGTTCAAAACACTGCACTAAAAACTCGTCCTTGTCTCTTGAGGTCTGCACAATAGTTGTCCAAGTGATCCCTGAAAACTTGCCTCAAAATAGTCCCTTAATTGCAGGTCAATATTGCCCTTGATGCCTCACCAAAAATAGTTCTAAAGGATGGATTATCTACTCCAGAAATCTTCTCTCAAGATAGATTTGTACAACAATTACACACCTTTGTAATTCGTACTAAAAGAAATTATGAAACTGCACAAGATATATCTATAATACATGCTTATAAATGGTCTGAAACTTCACTTTGACTGCTCCTGAAACTTTCCACGGATGAGATTTGACCTTGTCTTGACTCGTTCTAAATAAACCCTTAAAATCAACTAAAGAACTCACACTGAACTAGGTCTTATCCTTGGTCAAGGGACTCACACTGTACACAGTCTTGTATCTTCACTTGGATACAAAATATAGATTATAATTCCATATGAGATAGACTTGAAAACTCAACAAAACAATGAAACCAAAACTTCACATAAGTGTTCTGAGGCTTGTGCTGAAGATAGGTTTTAGAAATTGCACCAAAGACATTTTTTAAACTCATATAAAGACACCATAAACTCATGTCAAAGTCCCAGTCCTTTGCTTGGATGCAAATTCATATAAACCTCAGTCTTCCTAAAAAAATCGCCCAATAACTAATCTTAATATTACTAAAATTCGCCTTGAAACTCAACCAAATGATTCTATAACTTATACCAAACCTGGCCTCAGAACAAGCCTTCAACTTGCTACTGAAACTTGCCAAGCATACCATAGATATGTGCTGGTATTTGTGCCAAAGAGACTAGAAAAATCTTGCAAAATATCATCTATGATGCTCCTGACATATTTGCCCAAACATCCTTCCATATTCGCTAGAATATTCTGCGTTTTTCCTCAGACTTTGCCTCTTAGATTGCTTCTCAGAACTAGCAAACTGTGATATGGCTTCTTCCAGGGTGGCTCTAATACCATCTTGAAACTTTGGCTTAAGCAGTTAACAATGGTCAATATTCATTAGTGTTCTTTAACTTTTAATCATTAGAACATTAACTGTAGCATACAGATCACTGAAAGAAAGACATTCACAGTGTACGCAAGAATTTATTCCGGGAAACCCTCTTGGGGAAGAAAACCCAACAAAAATTCTTCGGTATAGATTTTCCAACCAAGTACAATGTCAATACAAAACTCTCTCCAAGAGAGATAAGCCATAATATCACATATACACCAGAAACCATAGCTGTAGTAGATATGCCTCAGACCTATTTTCCCACACCCTCGGATCTTTCACCAAAGTCTACAACCAAGTAAACACGGACCTGCAATGTAAATGAGCTTGGACCTGCACCATGCTACATCTCAGAAATATCTCGGCCCTGCACTCATGAATCGACTGCCTCAGACCTCAGATAAAGGTGAGTAAGGGATAATCTATTGTGAGGTGCCTAGCCTCCTTTAAATAGGAGACAGACTTCCCAAAACATGGCCAACTGGCACACATGTCACATTCTAATTTGATTTTTCCATTTTCCATGAATTAATAGAGCTGACTTGACAATTATAAATTTACTTTTTACTCTTAGAGTTTTGTTATTTTCCTTTTACAATACATCAATGGAGACAACTTTACATAAGTGCTTTTGCATTATTCTCTTAGGTTTTTCACTTGATCAAACACACTAATATATCTTCTGCAGCTTTTCAAACTTCAATAAGAGGTCCACATGGTTGTTATAACCACCTCAAGTAAGTGGAACAACTTCAAAGAATGTGCCAAAGCATAGATCCTTGTCGAAAGACCACCTCTAATGCATGCATCCTAGGAAAGCGTGCATGAGAAGTGGAATGCCCTCGAATATAATCACGAAATGCCCTCAAACTATACATCATCATGTGAACACATATAAAACCATGGGTAAGAGAAAAATATCACCCTAGGAGAATGTGGAAGGGTCAAGATCCACTTGCAAACACCACCAACCTCCTCAAATCATGAGCCATAAGTGGAGTGACTTAGAAAACAATGCAAGCATAGGTTCCCATGCCTCCAAATGCGTGAAAAGATGCCAAATAAGAGGAGCACTCCACATCCTCAAGTAACCGACCACTCAAATGATGCGACATCAATGCCAAACTGCCAATATCCTCATGGGAGTTCATGCATCTGACAAGAATGAGCTCAAGGTTTAGAAATCAAAATAATGAAACAATAATCATAGTGAAACCTTAGGAACTCATGCAAACAATATACCAAGTAATCAATCCACCACATCAAGGAGATATAATTAACCATAATACTTAGGGAAACCCTTAGTTTATGGGCACCCCTCTCCATAAATGTTCCAAGGGTCAATTAGACGTGTGAACAATGCTATGCAAACCCTCAAATATCACATGTTCTAGATGCAAGTGTCCAAACGAGAGTTAATGATGCCAACTAGGTCATTTAACCATGGTGTATCCATAATAATCCATAGAAAACAATCCCTCCATGGGGATGTGCTCTAGGGGGTAACAAAAATAGAGCAAGTCTCCTTCAAACACCTTATAACTCACCACAAAGGTGGTTGACATTGTCACAAGAGAAGTGTTGAGGAGAGTGCTTGAGTTAACCATAATTTTCCCCGAGTCTATAAATTGCCCCATCAACTTGAAAATCTTTGATGTGTGTGATGAAAATCACAAGTATAGGGTATACAATATTGAGGAGTAACAACAAGTTCATTGAGTGATGGAGTAGGTGGGAATTTTTTGTCAAACCCACTCAATATGATTGTACACTCCTTTTAGGGAGGTGTAGTAGATAAGATATAATACCTTTATGAATGTCCACAAGCAACCGAAGTTAGTGAATGGAACTAGAGGTTATAACAAGCCACTATTGTTAGTAGGCGGGTTACCAATAAGCCATTTCATAAGACTATCTTTCGTTACAGATAAGCCGAAATAATTTGTTATCGATAATCCATGACATAAGAATGGTAGAACAATGACTACCCTATTTGATTAGTTAGATAGGTAGGAGATCCTAAAGGCGAGTGATTGATGATACATAGAAATTATGTCTATAATGATAGTGATGTGAGGGTGCCAAGGTTGCTTGTAATTGATAAAATAAATACATCTAAAATATATAGTAGAAGGGATAAATCCATATGAAAACTAAACACGCGTACATTGTTATGCAAAAGGAAAATGATAAAAGAGGGGGCACCACTTTGCAAAATAAGTAGATATGGAGGAGGAGGAGCTATCTCGTCATCATCAATCACTATGATTGTACTAATGCAAAGTATGATGATATCCACTAGGAAATTCCTAGGGTTGAAACCTAATTGGGGAATCCTTGGGGGTGTGCTTGGATGCAATCTAGTGAAGATGGGCCTAACATCTGAGTTAGTGGATAAAAATCTATTGATGAACATCCATTTGCTCGATCTATGTGGGGGGAAATTATTTCCTTGATACCAAAGTGGACACATCTCTATGGTAGTGTTGATACCTAGTTGAGAGGGAGTGTTGATGATTGTAGCATCGTTAGACATTCTCCAGTTCATTCTCCTCTAGACTGAGTTGATACGATATGTAAGAGAGCCCATGTGTTGGGTGTGCCCATATGATGGGTGTACGTCAGACTCTGGACTGAGTTGTGATGATGTGTGGTCTCTTGTCTACTCCTCTGGACTGAGTTGAGATGACTTGAGATGGTTCCCTGCCTTGTACTCCTCTGGATCGAGTTGAGTCAGCTTGAGATGGTCTCCTTCCTTGTACTCCTATGGACTTAGTTGAGTCGGCTTGAGATGGCTCTCCAGATGGTACTCCCGTGGACTCAGTTGAGTTAATATGTTGAGTGTGACGTCTCTGTGGGTGAGCATAGTTGGACATGTACCTAGTGGATGAGCACTAGAGTATGAGAGAGATCCTTGCTATATTGTCCAAGAGTAATATTTGTTGTAAACCTAATTTTTGTTGTAAAGGGTACAAGTCAGACCTACCATGTAAAGATAATTAATATTGTGTCAAAGATTAATTATATTATGTTGAAATAATGTAACTGCGAAGAGCATTCTTATTATTATTTTGTTATTGGATTAAATCCCCATTGTGGATTAATCATGTTATTAT
>SNQJ01S0143899.1:0-13232 GCA_010110895.2 Picea sitchensis
GTGCAAGTCGCTGCCTTAATTTGCAATAGATTTAGTTTGTGCTGCTTTAGCCTTAGTTCATTTCGATATTTTACAGCTCGCATCTGAGGTAGCTTAGCGTTCGCAGATTTTGTTTCGGTTTATCATAGCTTCAATTCATCACATCATGTGAATGTTTGCTTACATGACACTTTAAAAGTTTCAGGATTGTGTGTATTTGTTCCTCAATTGAATCATTACAGCGCACCATTATCTTTGACATTGCTGAATATTGAACACAGGACTGATGCCTATAGGGTTAGAATATGCATATGGTTGTTTGGTTTTCGTTTTCACTTCAGATGTAACTCGAGTAGCGTGCATTTTGCTTTGTTAGACAGTAGTTTCCTTGCGTGCTTAGAACAGTTAGGTTACAATTAGAACAAAAGGAGCTCCTGGTACCAGTTAGTGGCATAATACTCTGTTTTCATGTAGATAGCATTAGATTTGTTTTGGATGCTCAGAATGAATACAATTTTCGACAATACCCTGTGTGTCATGACTTAAACAAAAATGCTGATGGTAGATGGTTGAACATGGAGGTAGAATGATTTTGTAGAACTGCGCTTTTGAATAGAAATAGCAGTATCAACATCGGAGTACAAGACTGTTTTTCTGTTGATGATTTAGATAGGAAATGCTCAGTTTTAAGTTAGTCATTAAAATTCAAGTTCTCAGAATAGGTGTGTGTTTTATTCTTAGGATAGCATTCAGATAGAGACTAGACGCTTGCCTGCACATACTGTGTATCATCTCGAAGTTTACCAACCCTGGTTTGACAATTTAGTGTATCAGGTCACTTAAAAGCTTCAATTTAGCAGCCTGACAGGTAGCCAAGCTGGGGGGTTCTCTTCAACTGGATATGACGTACGCCATGATTCCTATGTTTGGTGGGAAATTTACTCAGTTGTACAGGGAGATGAGGTTAGAATATACAGTTAGCGACCCTCAAAATCCGAACAATTTCCCTATTTACATTGCAGATCAAGATTTAGGAAATTGTATCTTATCTTTTGACGACGGTTTAGATGGTTGCACAGAGGAAAAAAATATAGAGCATGAAGAGTCAAGTTACATGAATGAGGATATGTGTAGCACCGGTATCTGGAAAATGTTTTTTGACGGTGCCTTGTCTTGTGAAGGGGCTAGTGCAGGAGTGATTTTTGTGGCACCTGGAGAAAGGTTCGTTGTCCCTTTTCCCTATAGACTACAATGGGATATAGATTATACTAACAATGTATGTGAATATGAATCCTTGGTCTTAGGATTAGAGGCTTCCAGGAGGCTGAAAATAAAAAACCTAGAGGTATACAAAGATGTGGAGTTGATAGTCAAACAAATAAATCTGCAATACCAAGCCAAGCATCCCAGATTAAGATCATACAGAAATTGTGCCTGGGATCTGATGGAAAAATTTTTCTCGTCTGTAAATGTCCACTTCATCCCACGTGAAAAAAAATTACAGGCTGATGCATTAGCTAAAGAAGCTTCAACTTTCACTCCTCATACAACCTTTAAATTGAAGTATGACATAGAGATAAGACACAGACCATATATGCCGGATAATTTCCAGCACTCGCAGGTTTTTGAGGATGATGAACAAATTAAGAAGTTTCTTGAAGCAGTAGGTGAATTTTTCAAAACCCACATAGATCAAGAAAATCAGAATGACCATATATGGATCATGCAAGAAGGGGAGGACCCTCAAGTTTTCTAAGACAAAATAAAAAATCATCGCATGTTGGTCCTAAAAAATAACCAGATTCTGAAAGGACTGATCCCTCTGGAAAGAATATTTGATAAAAATGACATACTTGTAAAATCCACCTTACAACCCCAACTAAAAGAGGTTGAGGACTGTGACATAGGAACCAAAGAAGAGTCCAGAATGGTTAAAATATTTAAACTCCTCCCCCCTGAAATAAAAGGCAAGTATAAGGACCTACTCAGACAAATTAAAGATGTTTCCACCTGGTCTTGCGATGAGTTAAGAACCTACGACACTACCGTGATCGACCACAAGATACCTCTAAATTCTAGGGTAAAATCCTTTAGACAAAATCTTAGGTAGATCAACCCCATTTTATTGCCTATGGTCGAGAGAGAAGTGAATAATCTTTTAGAGGCGAAAATTATAGTACCTCTGAGATATTTTGACTGGGTGGCAAACCTGGTCCCGGTCAGAAAAAAGAGTGGGGAAATTAGACTGTGCGTGGATTTCAGAAATATAGATAAGTCCTCCCTTAAAGACAACTATCCACTGCCTAAAATGGATCATGTGCTAGAAAGAGTAGTTGGGGCGAACATAATGTCTATGATTGATGGTTTCTCTGGATATAATCAAATTGCCATGAACGAACAAGATAAATAAAAAACAACTTTTACTACCCCTTGGGGTACGTTCATGTATGATAAAATGCCTTTTGGTTTGATGAATACAGGAGCCACGTTCCAATGCACTATGGACATCGCTTTCATCAGAGAGAGGGATAAGTTCGTAGTCATCTATCTCGATGATTGAATGGTTTTCTCCAAATCCAACGAAGAGCATTTGGTACATATTAAACAAACATTCAAAAAATGCCGCAGGTTTGGTCTACCCTTAAACCCCAAGAAATCACACTTCGCCATGAAAGAAGGTAAATTTTTGGGTCATATTGTATCTAAGGATGGCATTAATATAGATCCTAAGAGGTTTGAAGCGATAGAAACTATAAACATTCCTAGAAATGTAAAAGAAATTCAATCTTTCTTAGGAAAAATATTTTTTTTATGAAGATTTATCCCAAATTTCGCTAAAATTGTAAAATTGATCATAGATATGCTAAAAAAGAACAAATAAGTAAAATTAACAACAGAGGCCAAAGTGTCACTCGCACACATTAAGAAAGTCATAACCGAGGCACCTGTCTTGGAAATCCCCGATTATCTAAAATATTTTCTTATTTTCTCATTTTCCTCTGAACACACGATTGTTGCGGTGCTCCTCCAAAAAAACGAAGAGGGTTTCGAGCAACCGATCACCTTTTTAAGCAAGAGCCTCAGAGACACAGAACTTAAATATGATATAATAGAAAAACAAGCGTATGCCATGGTAAAAGAACTAAAGTCATTTAGAACATATGTATTACACTCCAAGATCATTGCGTACGTGCCAACCAGTTCTGTGAAAGATATTTTGGTACAACCAGACAACGATGGGAAAAGAGGACGATGGCTTGCCAAGATTCAAGAATTTGACCTGGAAATCAAACCTACTAAACTGATAAAGGGAGAAGGCCTGGCCAAACTTTTGGATCAATCAAATATCAGAGCTCTGGATATAAAATGCCTACAGGAAGGTGAGGAAGACATGAACATAAATGAGCTTGATGAACGAACAAATGCGATTAATATTGAGGAGAAATTCATATCATCAGAATGGTACAGAAACATAGTATCCTACCTGCTGACTCTAAAATGCCCAAGTGAAATATTGTCATCAAAATCCAGGACTTTAAAGCTTCATGCGGTTAAGTATTGTCTTACCGAAAATCAACTATATTGGAAAGACCCACTCGGTTTCTTGTTAATCTGCTTAGTCAAATCGGAAACAAAAAGGGTTATAAGTGAATTTCATGAAGGAGTTTTTGGAGGACATCACTCTTGGAGGGCCAAAACTTACAAAATTCTGAGGGCTGGGTATTACTGGCCAAAACCTTTCTCAGTCATTAACACCAAGGTCCGCGCCTATAACCCTTGTCAGCTATTTGCAGGCAAATAGAAACTCCCGGTGCTACCTTTAGTTCCGGTCAAAACTGAAGCCCCTTTTGAAAAATGGGGGCTATATTTTATAAGAGAGATTAATCCGCATTCTAGCACCCAACACAAGTGGATCTTAACTACCACAGACTACTTTACTAAATGGGTAGAGGCTATTCCAACCAAAAGGGCAACTGACTCGGTGGTAATAGATTTATTAGAAGACAATATCTTGTCAAGATTTGGCTTCCCCCGAAAGATAGTCACAGATAGTGCCCAAGCTTTCAAATCTATGGCTATGATTAGCTTTTGCCAAAAGTATAATATCGTTCTTGGCCATTCTACAATGTACTACCCCCAAGGAAATGGACTGGCTGAGTTGTCTAACAAAAGCCTGATCAATATAATTAAGAAAGTGTTGGATGAAAACAAAAAGTCTTGGCATGTGCATTTAAAGTACGCCTTGTGGGTGAATCGTATAGGCACTAAAAAGTCTACCGAAATTTCCCCTTTTTATATGGTATATGGGACAGACATGATGTTACCTATAAATTTAGTGCTCCTCGTGATGAAATTATGGTAATATCAAAAAGAAGAACCTAATCATCTCACTAGGAGGATAAACCAGCTAAACGAGTTTCAACAACACAGGGTCGAAGTAGATTGAAAGGTTGCAAAAGTATCAAGACAACATGAAGACATTATTCGACTGTAAGACAAAGGACATAGATTTCCTCCCAAGTGATTTAGTTTTAAGGTGGGATGCGAGGGAAGAAACAACAAAACATGGTAAATTCGATCACCTTTGGTATGGGCGATTCAGAGTCTCATCTCTCGAAGGAAAAAAATATTTCCTACTAGAAAATCTAGACGGTGAAATCCTCAATGCCCCTGTCAATGGGCATTACCTGAAGCATTATATGACATAAGAAGTTGCCATAAAAAATAAATAAAAAATTAGATTTGTCTATTCATATATAGAATTTTTTACATATGTATATATATTTCATTTCAGATTGCTATTTTGATTTTATTTTCTTTTCGTAAATTTTTTATACCTTTCAAAAAATCTTTGATGACCTTCATATTTTCCTTTTACAGGATTCCAACTACAAACAAAACGAGCAGGAGAAGGAACCAAAAAGTCATGTATCGGAAATAAATTGGCTTAAACAGGTGATAGAAAAGATTTTTGATAGTTTGGAAAGAAAATGAAACGGTAAGATAAAGGTGAGATTTCCAAAAAGACTTGTTTTGAAGGGCTATCAAAGAAAACCAAGATAACCTCGTTCAGACAACAACATCATCTGAACTAATAAATAAAAGAACATTTCCATGGTTAATCGTTTACGAAAGAATAAGATGAAATAAACGATCCACTCAAATTAAAGCGCCCCCGAAAAAGATTTTCAAGAGTCAGTTTTGATTTTTTTACCCCTGTTTTTCAGTTTATAGATCTTCGTCACCCTTTTCTGTTTTCGAGATTACCTTTGAAAATCCAACATCTTTTCGATTTAGCATATGTAGGGAGAAGAGATTATGTTTTAACCTCGAAAGCTTCAAAGCAGATTGTGAAAAGTAAGCTAGTCTTCACAACTCCTTGGTCCCTTGCTAAACAAAGTGACGCTTAAGTGATCCTGACTTTTCTAGGTTTTTCAAAAGTTTCAGAGGATTGAGGCTTTCTCAAATAGAACACCCCAAAAAATTTGTTTTTCCCTTTCTCCTTGTGAACGAAGGTGTTATGAAAGTAAAGGAAAGGTTGGTACCAAGTAATCAAAGTAAGTTGACAGACCTATAATGCAAAATATTACACAGATATCAGCCCTCATATAAACTGATTGCCCCCATCTTCGTGCTCTAAAAAAGAAAATTATAAGACAGGTGGTGAAAGGAAATTTAGAAATGATTGCCCCCATCTAGTCCAAAAGACGATGAAAGGAAATTCAGAAATCATTTCCCTCGTCTCAGCATTTAAATGCATAAATATATTCCGAAGTGGTGAAAAGAAATTCAGTAAAAAGGGCCAAATAACTTCACCGGGGTACTGAATAGGCTCGTTGGAAATGAAGCAATATATGAGATATTTGTAAGGTTGTTATACATGAATATCACTCTACTCTAGTAACCAATTCTTTTTAAAACCTGATCTACATCCCAAGTTCAGACAAGGCTTCCTAATTAAAAACATATAAATTTCTTCTTTTGATGCAAGCTGATAGCCACAAAATCTTTTGGGTCTCCTAGAACTGTTTTGATTGTCTTAATGCAGATCTAAATTCAGTAACGAGAAGGAGAAAGTCATGAAAGGGACTACAGTTGAGTTTAAAAAGTATATGAGTTTTGAAATCTTTTCGAAGGTAAAAGACGAAATCCCTTTCCCTTTCGGTATCCTGTTCTAAGGAACATTTTCGCTAGATTAAAGCCATTGACTCCATTTACCCAATATAGGCACGTGGTCTACTGTTCTTCCCGTCTTGCAGGAAAACGAGATCCCTAGTTGGAGCCTATGTTGGAGCCGCCTCTATTTTTTTTATCCTGTTTAAAATTTCATATCTTAATGCTTGAAATCGAAAGCCGATCTTTATATTTTCATTTATTTTTTCCCAAAATCTCAGGAGTCTCATCACGCAAGCAGCGATGGCTATCATACTCTTAAGGAACAATTTATTTTCTTTTAATCGTTTAAATGAGTCTCTCCTTTCTACCTCAGGATGTCGCATGTCGGAAGTTATACATCACATAGTTTACAAGTCCCGAGGGGTGAAATGACGAACTAGTTTTGAAAAGTTTACTCAGATCATTACCGAGAGTAAACATACTCTAAACCACATTTAAGCATCATAGGGATTTCATGTCTTAGCATTTGCTAGCTCCCAAAGTCTTACCGTCGTAACCCTGATAGCCGAAATCATGAGATTCTTGTTTTAGTAACTTGGGTTAATGTTAAAGGTAAAAAGTTTAGCCGCGGTTAAGCTATGTCGGGAATTCGCAACTCGATGCGTTTTCCCTCAAAAGTTATACCTTCAAAGCCCCGAGTCGCGAAGTTGCGATATAAATATAAACATAATTAATTAAACACTTAATTTGGTTTTATCCTCCAATTTAATCAAATCATATCATCGCGATCTCACAATTTCGCAACTCGGCATACAAGCCTCCCGAAAGTTATACCTTCGAAACCTTGAGTCGTGAAGTCATGATATAAATAACAACATAATTAATTAAACCCTTAATCATGGTTATGTTTTTTATTAACCAAAGCTAATTGTCACAATCTCGGGTCTTAGAGGTTCAAAGGGTTAAAGAGAAAGATCATGATGAGGTGAGTCCCGAAAGATTAATTAACATTTAAAAAGGCTTGATTAATTAAGCTAAGCCAAAATTTTCATTGTTTTAAAACGAAAATTAATATGCACAGTCTCCAAGGTGATTTTAAACTTTCTTTCCGCCAACTTGCATTACAGACTGCCAAAATTTATGACATTAATTAGAAATGAGGCGAATTGACAAGTAAGGGTTTGGTTTTTATTGCTAAATTTATATTTAAGAATGATTTGACCGTTCTGTCCCTAAGGACGACCTAGTTTTAAATAGTCAAAGACATGGATTTTTTTATTTGTTGTCTCGAATTTCATTGTTATTCTACGTAGAGCCAAATTTTCACGAGCGAACTAATTTCTATATGTATACATATTTTTATCGTAGGAGAGCTAAAGTAGAATCCCTCGCCATGGCCCCGTGAAAAGTGTCTAAAGCCAATGTTGAGGTTTCAGAACAAGGTTCAGACAACATTTCTGATACTTCACCTCAATGTGTCGACTCTATCAGGACCTGGTCATATATTTCTGAGGTTCTACAGTCTGAATTGGTAGATGTTTTAGATGATTCCAGTGAAAATGAAAAAGATGACCTGATCACCAAGTATAAGATCATCATCCAGTCTCAATTGCATAAAGTAGTGACTAGGCCATGTCTTCTCCCTTACTACAATATGATCCGGTGGGCATTAGACCATGTAGATACACCAACCAGAACCATTGTCAATGAGCAGAGGGTCACCATTGGGACTTTCAGACCTAAATAATTGCAGGCTATGTACATTTTTCCATTCGTGTCGGACTTTGTTTAAAATGCCTAATTTTTGGAGAATTTCAAACAGAAGGAATGTGTGCAATATGACAAGACTATGTCTGGTTTAATCAAAGATTGGGTTTCACACCCTGCGAAGTTCAGGGTGAACAGTAATGGTATATATTCAATAGCTTCTCTGGAACCACAGTTCAAATATATCGCTATGATGACCTGCAGATTATATGGGAGAGAGGACACCACACATTTTTTCCTTCAGTGGGTGCCTCTAATTCACATGGTCGCTGAAGGTTGTTCCTTCGACTGGGCTAAACTACTGTCCGATAGTTTGACCAGTCGAGTTACAAAGTATTTAGCGTAGAAGGAGAGTGGAAAGATTGCTTCATTCTTTATGTCCACGTATATTATGGACGTCGTGTGTTTTATGACACCTTTTCCCTTGATGAGTTTGAGTTGGACTTCATCGGAGGCTGAGCCCATCCACATCTACCATTCAAAGTTGTGGGAAGACAAAGCCTCAGATTTTGTGTATGAAATCTTTAACTGGGTGATGGTACCACTGCATGTCACTATCTTCGGCCACCCACCATCTAGGATCTCAGACAGTATCACGGTAAATCTGAGCACTATAGACGATTGGTATGTGGAGGTAGAATTTTCATATCTCAGGGTTTTCGACTCTTTTGTTTCTCCGAATGCCTTACCACTATTCATACCCGATAGGCTGACTTGTCGTGAGATTGAAAAGAAAACCGTAATTGGCGGCATAATCAAGGAACTCAAGGGATATTCTAAAAAGGTATGGCCACCTTTTCCTATTCATCTACATTCCTATTGTTTGTTAGATTTTGGGCATGCTAAAGTTGAGGCAGCAGCCCTGGAAGACCTGAAATTGGTTGATGTTGAATTCAAGAAGCATGATCCACATAGGGTCGTAAGTAACCACTTAGCAAATTGTGGGCTTAAAAGGTTTGAGCATGAAAATTCACCCTCAGATGACATTTTCCGAGGCACGAGATCTTATGCCGAGGTTTTGGTTCGGATACAAGCCCTGGATCCTAAATAAAGGGCTGATGTTTTAAAATTCCAAGAACATCGACGGAGTTGTCTTCCCTAGTATTGCGGGGTAAAAATCCAATAACAGTAGAGGTGCAGCAAAAAGAAGCCGAAGGCTCAAAAGATTCAACAGCTAGAAAAGAAGAACACTAGAATGGGGAGGAGCAAACTAGGAGTCTGAAACCGGAAATAAAAACTCATGATCCATCGAAAAAATAGACTCCAGTTACCACTCTAGGCCAATGAACTAAGTGAATTGGAGATCCCATCTTCTCCATTACTCCCTTATAGTTAACTCAAGGGAACATAGATGCAGGGTGGATTTTCAATAGAGAATTGAGACCTATAAGGATGGAAGAGCTCCCTCCAAATGAGTTCTTTTTTGATAAAAAGGGAAAGGCTATGGTAAAAAGAGAATTCTATCAATAAGATGGATCAATTGCCAAGAAGTTCAAGGTGTTGAACGATGGGAAGGACAAGAAGAAAGAAGGGTTTGTGACAGAAATAGCCGGGACATTAAGGGCATATGCTATGACAAATCAATTTTCAGTCGAGGTTTTGAAAAATTAGCTGAAGCGAAAAAATCACCTCATCAAAACCTTAGAAGCTAAACTAGCCACAATAGAAGAAGCTGCTAAAGACCAGGCAAACACAGGAATAGAACAAGAAATAATGGTCGACAAAAAGGAAATTGAGCTTCTAAAATCTAAGCTCGAACAAGTAGAGCTGGTAGCTCAGACCAGTCAGATACAGGTAGGCCAGCAAAGGGACTTGACTGAGCAACTACAGGTTAGATTAGAGTTCGTCGAAAGCCAAGTTATAAATATTGGGATATTCCAGTCCCAGACTATGGAGATTCAGAGTAGGGTTTCGGCAACCCAGTGAAGTTTACCTACCAAGGTAGAGACGATTCGGGACAATTGTCTGCATATTGATCAAGTATTAGAAAAATTATCTGTCAGAGAGAGAGAAGCTGGAGCAGCTCGGGTCGCATTTCAAGAGGATGTAACAGTTATAGAAAATAGGGAATCAGGAAAAAGTTCTAAGTTTTCCATTTCAGAACAGACCCGAGGTAATATTTTGTTGAAAGAATGGAAACGCAGCATATTAGAAGGCAAATTGCAAGCCACGAAGGTAAGTAAATCCTATGAAGAGGCTTTCAGTTCTATAGATGGAAATCTGTTAGGCATTGATAGAAAAAGTAATGATGAGACACTGAGCCAAATAAATATGGTGAAAATCTCGCTTGACATAAATGAGAAAGAAGAAAGAGATTTGACCGAAGTCTCACAAGTAACTCTGGCAGACATAGTTCAAATAGATAAATGGATTATTAAACCAAGTGTGCAATTGTGTGCTTTTGACACCCTAGACCGATATATGGAAGAAGGGATGCCGCAATTAGTCAGAGATTGTTACATTTTTTAGGCCAATTTTCAAGAGGAACCTTCAAGGTCGGTATCTCGGCTGGTGGAAAAAAGTGTCACTTGTACCGAGCATGCGAGAGGGAAAGCTTATGGTATGAAATAAAGACATAGGATAAATAAATGAAATGATTGATCTCCTTCTCGTTGTAACTGAAAATCCTAGTACTATTGGGATTCCATCATATGTAATTTTGTATAAATATACAATTGAAGGAAGAAAAAGAGGCTGGACCTTTTTGGGTCGATTGTAATAGATATTTTTCTTCCTTGAGAGTTAATATAAAGAAAATCTGAAGATTCTCGATTCCTTCATGACTGTGTTATGATTTTGTTTCCTTGTATTTCATATTTCATTTCATTTCATATATGTATCTGATGAATGCTTCGCTATAATTTAGTACAACCTCTACTATAGTGAATAAATTCTAGTTTTCTATATTGTTTACCATTTTTCCTTTGTATCGGCTATCAGCAGGTATAAGACGAGTGAACACTTTAGATTTATATATATATATTGTGCTTCATCAGGTTATTTATTTATCTTTTTCTTCTTCTGTTTATAAGTGAGATTCTCCCTTGATTGGAGCCTTACATGATAGACAACTTAATGTTTTCTTGCACCTCACACACATTTATTTAAATATAAATTGCTTACGGGAAAGGGCCTTTGGTTTGCACCCTATTTTCATTACCATAGCTATAACTCTCCTTTATACAACCGAAATCGAGACAACATCTAAAAATTATTGAGATTTTCTTATCATTTTGTTCCTCTATGAATGTCCCTGTGACAAGACAGCCTAATATCCAACCTGGACTATTAGATCAAACACATATTGACTTGAATATTTTCGATACTATTCTTAAAACAACCACTACCTGGGTTGAACTGGAATGTTCGTGGGCAGTGATTGAGAGCGACATAAACATCCAGGAGCATTTGGAAGTTAGACAACCACCTAGAAATCAACCCTAGCTTCCCTTGCCGAAGGTTGACATTTCTTCCTTCTCTACCCCTTACTCACTTTTGGATGCCTAGACACTGTACTTCTAAGCCTTAAGTACAAACTCTGGAACAACATATTTTTGGCGCCGATGTCGGGGACCGAAGTTACGAAATCTTTTTCCCTTGGAAAACGACATTTTTTTCATTGAAAGTGCCACCCTTTGATACTGAGAAAAGATTGCACATCTTTTAAATGCTTTCCAATATTTCACTTGGTGACTCCACAATTAATAATCTAGCATTCGGACGAAGGAATACGAGGCAAAACCTAGATGGTAAACAGATCCTACCCTTTATCGATCCTGAGAATATTTTAAAGGCTAGAGGCTCTCTTAAACCGACCCCTGTAGTCTATCAGCTTAAATACCCACAATTGAAGAACAAGAGTTCTTTTGAACCTTCAAGTTCACACAACCCTCTTTTCGACACTAAATATATAAGGTCAAATTGCTCCGAAGTTAGAAGTGAAACCCATTCGATAACCTCTGTAGTACACAAAGGAAAAAGTCCTATAGAAAATTCATCTGCTGTCGATATATCGTCGACCCTTCAGTTAAATTTCGCGACCTCACCCAGTCTCGAAGAATATTTCACACATCCAGTTTCCAAACCCATTGGTTCCCCTGGCTACATCTCTTACAAGTCTGAAGAGGAAAGCCCTCACATCCCTTACCATTCATCCTCGGATTTTTCTCCCCATGAAGAAAGTAAATATTCACTTTTAATCTTCCAAAACCCCCTTTACAACTTTCCACTAATAACGATGGTAGCCGACGGAGGAGGTGGTGGGGTTCCTCCTAGAGGATTAGGTGGGGGTGTTCCCGGGGGAGGAGCTAGAGGTCAAGGGCCTACCCCTCCTCCCAGAGTGTTTGCTAAAGTGGTAGAAAGATACACTCCTTTGGTATTTCCCGTTCATTTGCATGACCTTCCCAAAAATTATATAAAACATTTGTCAAAATTCACTGGGGAAGGAGATCTTACCGCAGCTAAACACATAAATTTCTTTGATCAATTTGCAGACATCCTAGGTCTCAAACATGAAGATGTGTATTCGAGGCTTCTCATCCAAACCTTCAAAGGTCAGGTCCGAAATTGGCTTCAGAGTCTACCTGTAGGATCTATCTTTTCCTATGATGCCTTGGAAGATTCTTTCCTTAGACAATGGGGTGAAAGAAAGGACCACCTATACTATTTAACCGATTTTGGGTCTTTAAGAAAAAATATTTCAAAAAAAATTATGGAGTTTATTGAAAGATTCAACAAGCTGTACAACAAAATCCCAGCCGAGGTTAAACCATCCCAACCCGCAACCAAAGTAACTTTCGCGGGGGCTTTCGAACTAGATTTTACACTTATTTTACGAGAAAGAAGGGGAGCTACTCTAAACCGAATGCAAGATGTTGCTGTAGAAATTGAGTCAAATATGATGGCTTCTGGTAAGTCAAAAGCTAAAGTAGAAGAGGGAAACCGAGAAACTAGATGCTTTAAAGAACCAGCAGGGTCGTCAGGGTCTAATATATACACATATGACAAAGTAGACGATATGGCTAGGGTAATTAAGGAACTATATAATAAGATATCCAGAATGGAGCTAAAACGGGCCAAAGCTGATTCTTTCCCCAAAAAGGATTTTAGGAAGAATCCCAATCCCCCAAATCAGCAAATACAGATAAAAAACGAAGATCAAAAAATACAAACTCCTCTAAAGAATGAAAATTTTATAGGAGTGAATGATCTCCAAGATTTCGGAGATTCAGATGATGATGTCATGAACTTGGGTGATGACTGCACACAACCTTATCTGACTAGAGAGGATTATGAAAAGTCTCCAAACACTCAACAATCGTCTATTGAGGGTGAAGAAAGAGATTATACTGACCTTTGTAGTTATCAAG
>SNQJ01S0143899.1:13242-37617 GCA_010110895.2 Picea sitchensis
GATACCCCCATTTATATCTATGTATTGTAAACATTTTTTGTAGGATGGTGAGCCAAGCAATTTTAAGTTGGTAATCTTATGTGTAAGTAGGCCGAAGAGCCTAGGTATTAAAGGCTAGGAGCCTATTTTTGTACATCTAATTATGCACTTTGTTAATACAAAAACATCGCTTCATGTAGACCGACTACGAAGAAAGAGTGATGGGGGACTAAGTTTCCATAAGGTTGGGTAAGGGAGGAGGCCAAGTGTTTGGGCATAGGGGATAAGCTACGGGGCTTACCTCTAAGGGGATAATATTTTATTATTATTCATAAAGGCTAAGGTGGACAATTGATGAGTGTTGTCCCAAGTTCCTGGGAAAGGAATGTATGCAAAATGGAGTGCATGCATCTCCAAGAAAATGAGTGTGGACCTGGGTGCATGTAGTTAAAGATGAAGAAGTCAGCCATGTTGGGGATTTGCTCTCCCAATTTTTCATCCTCCTCCTGAGTTCACGAGGATCTGGGGCATCTGCATTTGCATACCCACGCACAATGAATGAAACCCTCATGGGAAGTTTGTTCATAGTCCACTCTCCCATCCTCCATCTGAACCCACTGAGAACCTGTCGAATGATCCATGTATTATGTGAAGCTCGACACGTCTTGTATATTACCTAAGCTATGTTACATCCTAGTGTGGACTGTTGCCTTATTTGGATTTCCATGCCCATTATTTCATGTTGTTGTTGTCACCCATGAGTTAGCTGAATGTTGTTGATGTTCCTTTTATCCTTACCTTACAGGAATTGAGTTGAAATTGGTTAAGGAAGTGGGTTGTCGGAAATGTGGTTGAAGAGGTAGGTTTTTAGGCCTATGAGCAGCTCTCTCTAGGTGAGAGAGTTTGTTGGGAAGTGTTTTTCTCCTAGAGAGAGTCCAACACTAGCTATGGAGCTCTAAGAATTCCCAATATGTCCTATTGCCAAGACCCTGAGAAGGGAAGTGGATTAGCCAATGGACTGCGGAACAATGAAGGTGCATATTCCCGAGGTGGAACATGCATGTGGTGAATGAGAGTTTGTGAGTAGTGGGCATAAGAAGGCTCCTAGAGAGAATCCTTCTAGTTGCGCTGTGTAGTTACCTGTAACCTCATCCTAGTCTAGGATTCCCTTTCCCTGGGTGGAGCTTAGTCCTAGCTCAGGGGTGACCCACTGATGAGCATGATGAACAATGTTGTCTATGGATGGGAGGTTTATGGAAGGTATGCACACAGTTGGTGGTTTTATTCCAGTTGAAATATAACTATCATTTATGTGATTAAATTTATGTTATGCATGCCTATGATGCTTGAATGTTATCATGTATTCTTTTGCATATATGAATTACTATGTATTACATTTGAATCTGTATGGTAGCAGTAACTCGATGTTAAGTGTTTTAAATTCATTAAAATGTATGTATGTATTTTCGCATGGTGTCGTTGCTCGACCTGTTTGTAGCTAGGGACATTACAAATTGGTATCAAAGCATTAAAGGTAATGTTAAGGGCCTGTTGGTAGAATTTCTCGACTTGGTGATGGCTGAGGATGTTACAAATTGGTATCAAAGCCAAGGTTTTCAACACTGAGCCTGGATGGGCCATGTTAGTGGGAATTGAAGAAAGAGTTTCAAAAAGAATTTTTGTCAAAGTAGACAAAATTCAAGTTCAGAGCCAAGGTATCAATGTCGAACCTATATGGGCTGGATAAGTGGTCTTTGGACCCAAGGTTTCAAGTGAAAATTGTGTCTGGAGGAACCAGTTTGAACCTTAGAACATTCCTAAGTGCCAATAGGTTTCCATGGCCATGTTACGAAGCTCAGAAGGTGTAGTGTTATTGTAAACCATGGCAATATGTGGACCATAGGATTTGCTCGAAAGGAAGAGAAATCCTTTACATCCATAAGATATGGAGACGGTGCAGGATGGTTATCCTGTAAGCCTTACCATTATACCATAACTTCAGATTTGGGAAGAAGGGGGATGTGCTAATGCACAAACTTCCGATTTTGGAAGTCGGGAGAATTAATGTATTCTAAGGGAGAACTTCTGAACTATGAAGCATCAAAGTGAAAGGAGAAAAAGTGGTGGGGTTGGATGATGTCGCCAAGGGTGACATGGAAATTTCTAGGCTTGCCACTTAGCACCACTTTAGATGGTGACATTTGTACTAGGTTGGCCTAGAGGATAAATAAGTCTGGAAGTTGAAGATTGGAAGGAAGGAAGCGCGAAAAATCCTTCACCTGAAGTTCTGAAGACCCAAAGTTCTGAAGGTCCAAAGTCCCGAAGCTTTGAAGTTCCAAAGTCTCGGAGCTCCGATGCATGAAGTTCCACAATGGGTATCAACCATTGGATTTTGGGTAGACATGGACCGTTGATCCACCCTACTTTGCAAGTTCAATAGTTCATAACTCGGAAAGTTGTTGCGATGTGATTTGAATAATTTTGAAGCCGTAGGCCCGAAGTTCTGAGTAAGAACCTATGGATCTAGAGCTTGGTCACAACCCTTGATTGCATGGGTTAGAATCTAATAGAAAGGGGCTAGTGCCCGAAAATTATAGTAGATAATACCTCAAAAAGAATAAATATGTGGGGATTCTTGATTGAACGACAATCGTAGGGAATGAAAAAAGAATGTTTTATTTGAATCAGATTGGTTTATGAATACCATGGAATTATTAAAGACTGATGGCCTAACAAATTTTGGTTGACTGCACATTGTGTTTGCAAAGTTAATGAAAGTCGGAGCTGAAGCGAATTTCCACTGAGTGCATAGAAATGGAGGAGGCACAAAATGCTTCCATCTAAGAGAATGAAGCAAAAGGAATGGATGTCCATTTTGGAGTTGAAGGATCGAACTCCAATGGGCATGGAGAAGAGGTATATAAGGAAGGGAACATGATGAAAATCATTGAAATATTGTAGAAGGATGTTCATATTCACTGAGCTGATAGCAAAAATCTCATAAAAACTAAGGAAAAATAGGGAGAATTCAACTTAAAGTTGATGTGAAGCCTAGAAATGATAGAAAGGAAATTGGATAAGGAGATTGACTCCAGTAAATCAAAAAGCATTAGCAGGTTTTGTTCCAGAGTCTGTACTTAAGGCTTAGAAGTACAGTGTCTAGGCATCCGAAAGTGAGTAAGCGGTAGAGAAGGAAGAAATGTCAACCTTTGGCAAGGGAAGATAGGGTTGATTTCTAGGTGGTTGTCTAGCTTCCAACTATTCCTGGATGTCTATGTCCCTTTCAATCACTGCCCACAAATGTTCCAGTTTGACCCAGGTAGTGATTGTTTTAAGAATAGTATCGAAAAGATTCAAGGCAATATGTGTTTGATCTAATAGTCTGGGTTTGATATTAGGCTGTCTTGTCATAGGGACAGTCATAGAGGAATAAAATGATAAGAAAATCTCAATACTTTTTAGGTGTTGTCTCGATTTCGGTCATATAAAGGAGAGTTATAGCTCCGGTAGTGAAAACAAGGTGAAAACCAAAGGCCCTTTCCCGTAACTGAGTTATATTTAAATAAATGTGTGAGAGGTGTAAGAAAACATTAAGTTGTCTATCATGTAAGGCTCCTATCAAGGGAGAATCTCACTTATAAACAGAAGAAGAAAAAGATAAAAAATAACCTGATGACGCACAAAATATATATAGAAATCTAAAGTGTTCACTGGTATTATACCTACTGATAGCCGGTACAGAGGAAAAACGGTAAACAATATAGAAAATAGAATTTATTCACTATAGTAGAGGTTGTACTAAATTATAGCGAAGCATTCATCAGATACATATATGAAATGAAATGAAATATGAAATACAAGGAAACAAACTCATAACACATTCGTGACGGAATCAAGAATCTTCAGATTTGCTTTATATTAACTCTCGTGGGAGAAAAATATCTATTACAATTGACCCAAAAAGGTCCAACCTCTCTTTCTTCCTTCAATTGTATATTTATACAAAATTACATATGATGGAATCCCAATCGTTCCAGGATTTTCAGTTACAATGAGAAGGAGATCAATCGTTTCATTTATTTATCCTATGTATTTATTTCATACGAGAAGCCTGCTCTCTCGCATGCTTGGTACAAGTGATACATTTTTCCACCAGCCGAGATACCAACCTTGAAGGTTCTGCTTGACAATTGGCCTAAAAAATGTAACAATCTCTGACTAATTGTGGCAGGCTTTCTTTCATCTGTCGGTCTAGGGTTTCAATAGCACATAATTGCACACTTGGTTTAATAGTCCATTTATCTATTTGAACTATGTCTGCCAGAGTTACTTGTGAGACTTTGGCCAAATCTCTTTCTTCTTTCTCATTTATGTCAAGTGAGAGTTTTTCCATATTCATTTGGCTCAGTGTCTTAGCATTACTTTCGCTATAAATGCCTAATAGATTTCCATCTATAGAATCGAAAGCCTCTTCACAGGATTTCCTTACCTTCTTGGCTTGAAATTTGCATTCTGATATGCTGCGTTCCCATTCTTTCAACAAAATATTACCTCGGGTCTGTTCCGAAATGGAAAACTTAGAAATTTTTCCGGTTTCCCTATTTGTTGTAGCTATTATAGCCTCTTGAAATGCGATGCAAGATGCTCCAACTTCTCTCTCTCTGACAGATAAGTTTTCTAATACTTGATCAACAAGCAGACAATTGTCCCGAATCGTCTCTACCTTGGCAAGTAAACTTCGTTGGGCTGCAGAAACCCTGCTCTGAATCTCCATAGCCTGGGACTAGAATATCTCGATATTTATAACTTGGCTTTCAGCGAACTCTAATCTAACCTGTAGCTTCTCAATCAAGTCTCTTTGTTGTCCTACCTGTATCTAATTGGTATGAGCTACCAGCTTTGCTTGTTCGAGCTTAGCTTTGAGCAGCTCAATTTCCTTTTTGTCGGCCATTCTTGCTTGTTCTATTCCCTTGTTTGCTTTGTCTTTAGTAGCTTCTTCTGTTGTGGCTAGTTTAGCTTCTATGTTTTTGATGAGGTGATTTTTTCGCTTCAGCTGATTTTTCAAAACCCCATCTGAAAATTGGTTTTTCGTAGCATACGCCCCTAATGTCCTGGCTATTTCTGTCACAAACTCTTCTTTCTTCTTGTCCTTCCCATCAGGAAACACCTTGAACTTGTTGATCATGGATCCCTCTTCTTGATAAAATTCTCTTTTTACCACAACATTTCTCTTTTTATCAAAAAAGAACTCATTTGGAGGGAGCTCTTCCATCCTTATAGGTCTCAATTCTTCGTTGAAAATCCACCCTGTGTCTATGTTCCCTTGAGTTGACTGTAAGGGAGTAATGGAGGCAATGGGATCTCCTATTTGCTTAGCTAACTAGCATGGACTAGTAACTGGAGTCTGTTTTTTCAGAAAATCAGTAGTTTTTATTTCCAGTTTCGAACTCCTAGTTTGCTCCTCCCCATTCTGGTGTTCTTCTTTTCTGGGTGATGAATCTTTTGAGACTTTGGCTTCTTTTTGCTACACCTCTACTGTTGGTGTATTTTCACACCGCAATAATGGGGGAAGACAACTCCACCGATGTTCTTGGAATTTTAAAACATCATCCCTTTCTTCAGGAGCCAAGGCTTGTATCCGAGCCAAAACCTCGGCATAAGATATCGTGCCTTGAAAAATGTCATTCGAGGGAAAAATTTCATGCTCAAACCTTTTAAGCCCACAATTGGCTAAGTGGTTACTTACGACCCTATGTGTATCGTGCTTCTTGAATTCAACATGAACCAATTTCAGGTCTTCCAGGGTTGTTGCCTCAGTTTTAGCATGCCCAAAATATAACAAAGAATAGGAATGTAGATGAATAGGAAAATGTGTCCATACCTTTTTAGAATATCCCTTGAGTTGCCTGCTTAGGTCGTTGATTACGGTTTTCCTGACAATCTCATGACAAGTCAGCCTATCGGGTATGAATAGTGGTAAGGCATTCAGAGGAACAGAAGCGCCAAAAACCCTGAGATATGAAAATTCTGCCTCCACGTACCAATCGGCTATAATGCTTAGATTTACCTTGATACTCTCTGAGATCCTGGGTGGCAGGTGGTCAAAGATAGTGACATGCAGCGATACCTTCAACCAATTAAAGATTTCATACACAAAATTTGAAACTTTGTCTTCCCACAACTTTGAATGGTAGACGTGGATGGGCTCAGCCTCCGATGGAGTCTAGCTCCAACTCATCAAGGGAAAAGGTGTCAAAAAACACACGGTTTCCATGATATACGCGGACATAAAGAATGAAGCAATCTTTCTGCTCTCCTTCTGCGCTCGATACTTTGTAACTCGACTGGTCAAACTATCAGACAGTAGTTTATCCCAGTCGAAGGAACAACCTTCGATGACCGTGTGACTTAGAGGCACCCACTGAAGGAAAAAATGTGTGGTGTCCTCTCTCCTATATAATTTGTAGGTGATCATAGTGATATATTTGAACTGTGGTTCTAGAGAAGCTATTGAATATATACCATTATTTTCTTCCATGAACTTCACAGGGTGTGAAACCTAATCTTTGATTAAACCAGACATAATCTTGTCATATTTCACACATTCCTTCTGTTTGAAATTCTCCAGGAATTTGGCATTGTAAACAAAGTCCGACATGGCTGGAAACTTGTACATAGCCTGCAATTGTTCGAGTCTGAAAGTCCCAATGGTGACCCTCTTCTCGTTGACGATGGTTCTGGTTGGTATATCTACATGGTCTAATGCCCACCAGATCATATCGTAATAAGGGAGCAGACGTGGCCTAGCCGCTACTTTATGCATTTGAGCCTAGATGATGATCTTATACTTGGTGATCAAGTCGAATTTTTCATTTTCACTAGAATCATCTGAAACATCTACCAATTCAGAC
Organism: Picea sitchensis; assembly: GCA_010110895.2. NCBI lineage: Eukaryota > Viridiplantae > Streptophyta > Pinopsida > Pinales > Pinaceae > Picea > Picea sitchensis. The sequence goes on from SNQJ01S0143899.1 coordinate 20,133, forward strand.
TGTAGAACCTCAGAAATATATGACTAGGTCCTGATAGAGTCGACACTTCGAGGTGAAGTATCAGAAACGTTGTCTGAACCTTGTCCTGAAACCTCAACATTGGCTTTAGATGCTTTTCGTAGGGCCATGGTGGGGGATTCTACTTTAGCACTCCTGCGATAAAAATATGTATACATACAGAAATTAGTTCGCTCACGAAAAGTTGGCTCTGCGTAGAATAGCAATGAAATTTGAGACAAAAAATAAAAAATCCATGTCTTCGACTATTTAAAACTAGGTCGTCCTTAGGGACAAAACGGTCAAATCGTTCTTAAATATAAATTTAGCAATAAAAACCAAACCCTTACTTGTCAATTTGCCTCATTTCTAATTAATGTAATAAATTTTGGTAGTTCGTAATGCAAGTTGGCGGAAAGAAAGTTTAAAATCGCCTCAGAGACTGTGCATATTAATTTTTGTATTAAAACAATGAAAATGTTGGCTTAGCTTAATTAATTAGGCCTTTTTAAATGTTAATTAATCTTTCGGGACTCGCCTCATCATGAGCTTTCGGTTTAACCCTTTGAACCTCTAAGACCCGAGATTGCGACAATTAGCTTTGGTTAATAAAAAATGTAACCATGATTAGGCGTTTAATTAATTGCATTGTTATTTATATCACGACTTTGCGACTCAGGGTTTCGAAGGTATAAATTTCGGAAGGCTTGTATGTCGAGTTGCAAAATTGCGAGATCGCGATGATATGATTTGATTAAGTTGGAGGATAAAACGGAATTAAGTGTTTAATTAATTATGTTTATATTTATATCGCGACTTCGTGACTCGGGGCTTTGAAGGTATAACTTTTGAGGGAAAACATGTCGAGTTGCAAATTCCCGACAGAGCTTAACCGTGGCTAAACTTTTTACTTTTAACATTAACCTGGGTTACTAAAACAAGAATCTCATGATTTCGGCTATCGGGGTTACGACGATAAGACTTTGGGAGCTAGCAAACGCTGAGACATGAAATCCCGATGATGCTTAGCTACAGTTTAGAGTATTTTTACTCTCGGTAATGATTTGAGGAAACTTTTTAAAACTAGTTTGTCGTTTCTCCCCTTGGGACTTGTAAACTATGTGATCTATAACTTCCGACATGCAACATCCCGAGGTAAAAAGGAGAGACTCATTTAAATGATTAAAAGAAAATAAATCGTTCCTTAAGAGTATGATAGCCATCGCTACTTGTGTGATGAGACTCCTGAGATTTTGGGAAAAAATAAATGAAAATATAAAGACTGGCTTTCGACTTCAATCATTAAGATATGAAATTTTAAACAGGCTAAAAAAAACAAAGGCATCTCCAACATAGGCTCCAACTAGGAATCTCGTTTTCCTACAAGACGAGAAAAATAGTAGACCACGTGCCTATATTGGGTAAATGGAGTCAATGGATTTAATCCAACAAAAATGTTACTTAGAACATGATACCGAAGGGGAAAGGGATTATGTCTTTTACCTTCGAAAAGATTTCAAAACTCGAATACTTTTTAAAATCAGTTGTAGTCCCTTTCACTACTTTCTCCTTCCCATTACTGAATTTAGGTCTTCATTAAGACAATCAAAACATTTCTAGGAGACCCAACAGATCTTTTGGGTATCGGCTTGCATCAAAAGAAGAAAATTATATGTTTTTAATTAAGAAGCCCTGTCTGAACTTGGGATGTAGATTAGGTTTTAAAAATAATTGGTTACCAGAGTAGAGTGATATTCATGTATAATAGCCTTATAGATATCTCAAATATTGCTTCACTGCCAACGAGCTTGTTCAGTACCCCGATGAAGTTATCTGGCCCTTTTTACTAAATTTCCTTTCACCACTTTAGAATATATTTATGCATTTAAATGCTGAGACCAGGGCAATCATTTCTGAATTTTCTGAATTTCCTTTCACCACCTGTCTTATAATTTTCTTTTTTAGAGCATGAAGATGGGGGCAATCAGTTTATATGAGGGATGATATTTGTGTAATATTTTTCATTATAGGACTGTCAACTTACTTTGATTACTCGGTACCAACCTTCCCTTAACTTTCACAACACCTTCGTTCACAGGGAGAAAGGGAAAAATAACTTTTTTGGGGTGTTCTGTTTGAGCAAGTCTCAATCCTCCGAAACTGTTGAAAAACCTACGAAAGTCAGAATCACTTAAGTGTCACTTTGTTTAGCAAGGGACCAAGGAGTTGTGAAGACTAGCTTACTTTTCACAATCTACTTTGAAGCTTTTGAGGTTAAAACGTAATCTCTTCTCCCTACGTATGCTAAACCGGAAAGATGTTGTATTTTCAAAGGTAAACCTGAAAACAGAAAAGGGTAAAAGATGGAGATCTATAAACTGAAAAACAGGGGTCAAAAAATCAAAACTAACTCTTGAAAATCTTTTTCAGGGGCGCTTTAATTTGAGTGACTTGTTTATTTCATCTTATTCTTTCGTAAATGATTAACCATGGAAATGTTCTTTTATTTATTAGTTCAGACGATGTTGTTGTCTGAATGAGGTTATCTCAATTTTCTTTGATAGCCCTTAAGAACAAGTCTTTTTGGAAATCTCACCTTTATCTTACCATTTCAGTTTCTTTCCAAACTATGAAAAATATTTTCTATCACCTGTTTAAGCCAATTTATTTTCGATACACGACTTTCTGGTTCCTTCTCCTGCTCGTTTTGTTTGCAGCTAGAATCCTATAAAAGGCAAATATGAAGGTTATCAAATCTTTTTTGAAAGGTATCAAAAATTTACGAAAAGAAAAGAAAATCAAAATAGCAATGCGAAATGAAATATATATACATATGTAAAAAAATCTATATATGAATATACAAATCTATTTTTTTTTTTTTTTTTAATGGCGACTGCTTGTGTCATATAATGCTTTAGTTAATGCCCATTGACAGGGGTGTTAAGGATTTCACCATCTATATTTTCTAGTAGGAAAGAATTTTTTCCTTCGAGAGCTGAGACTCTGAATGGCCCATACCAGAGGTGATCGAATTTACCATGTTTCATTGTTTCTTCCCTCCATGCATCCCACCTTAAAACTAAATCACCTGGGAGGAAATATTTGTCCTTTGTGTTATGGTCGAATAATACCTTCATTTCATATTGATACTTCTGAAACCTTTCATCTACTTCGACCCTATGTTGTTGAACCTCGATTAGCTGGTTTATCCTCCTGGTGAGATGATTAGGTTCTTTTTTCTGATCTTGCCATAATTTCATCACGGGGAGCACTAAATTTATAGGTAACAACGCATCTATCCCATATACCATCTGAAAAGGGGAAATGTTGATAGACTTTTTAGTTCCTATGCGATTCACCAACAAGGCGTACTTTCAATGCACATGCCAACACATTTTGTTTTCATCCAACACTTTCTTAATTATATTGATCAGGCTTTTGTTAGACGACTCGGTCAGTCCATTTCCTTGGGGGTAGTACGTTGTAGAATGGCCAAGAACGATATTATACTTTTGGAAAAAGATGATCATAGCCATAGATTTGAAATCTTGGGCATTATCTGTGACTATCTTTCGGGGGCAGCCAAATCTTGACAAGATATTGTCTTCTAAGAAATCTATTACCATCGAGACAGTTGCCTTTTTGGTTGGAATAGCTTCTACCCATTTGGTAAAGTAGTCTGTGGCAGTTAAGATCCACTTGTGTTGGGCGCTAGAATGTGGATCAATCTCTCCTATAAAATCTAGGCCCCATTGTTGAAAAGGGGCTTCTATTTTGACAAGAACTAAAGGTAGCGCCGAGAGTTTTTGTTTGCCTACAAATGGCTGACAAGGGTTATAGGCGCAGACCTTGGCATTAATGTATGAGAAAAGTTTTGGCCAATAATACCTAGCCCTTAGAATTTTGTAAGTTGTGGCCCTCCAAGAGTGATGTCCTCCATAAACTCCTTCGTGAAATTCACTTATAACCCTTTCTGTTTCTGATTCGACTAAGCATATTAATAAGAAACCGAGTGGGTCTATCCAATATAGTTGATTTTCGGCAATACAATACTTAACCGCATGAAGATTTAAAGTCATAGCTTTTGATGGCGATAGTTCACTCGGGCATTTTAGAGTCAGCGGGTAGGATACTATGTTTCTGTACCATTCTGAGGACTTGTTTAGATTTCTGAAATCCATGCACAGTCTAATTTCCCCACTCTTTTTTCTGACCGAGACCAGGTTTGCCACCCAGTCGAAATATCTCAGAGGTACTATAATTTTCGCCTCTAAAAGCTTCTTCACTTCTCTCTCGACCAAAGGAAATAAAATGGGGTTGATCTACCTAAGATTTTGTCTAAACAGTTTGACCCCAGGCTTTAGAGGTATCTTGTGGTCAATCACGGTAGTGTCATATGTTCTTAACTCATCGTAAGACGAGGCAAAAATGTCTTTAAATTGTCTGAGTAGGTCCTTATACTTGTCTTTTATTTCAGGGGGGAGGAGTTTATATATTTTAACCATTCTGGACTCTTCTTTGGTTCCTATGTCACAGTCCTCAACCTCTTCTAGTTGGGGTTGTAAGGTGGATTTTACAGGTGTGTCGTTTTGATCAAACAATCTTTCCAGAGGGATCAGTCCTTTCGAAATATGGTTATTTTTTAGGACCAGCATGCGATGATTTGCAATTTTGTCTTGGAAGGATTGAGGGTCCTCCCCTTCTTGCATGATCCATATATGGTCATTCTGATTTTCTCGATCTACGTGAGTTTCAAAAAATTCACCTACTGCTTCAAGAAACTTCTTAATTTGTTCATCATCCTCAAAAACCTGTCAATGCTAGATATTATCCAGTATAGATGGTATGTGTCTTATCTCTATGTGATACTTCAATTTAAAGGTTGTAGGAGGAGTGAAAATTGAAGCTGCTTTAGCTAATGCATTAGCCTATAAGTTTTTTGCACATGGGATGAAGTGGACATTTACAAACAAGTAAACGTTTTCCATCAGATCCCAGGCACAATTTCTGTATGATCTTAATTTGGGATCCTTGGCTTGGTATTGCCGATTTATTTGTTTGAATATCAACTCCGAATCTCTATATACCTCTAGTTTTTTTTATTTTCAGCCTCATGGAAGCCTCTAATGCTAAGACCAATGCTTCGTATTCACATACATTGTTCGTATAATCTATATCCCATTGTAGTCTATAGGAAAAAGGGACAACGAACCTTTCTTCAGGTGCCACAAAAAGCACTCTTGCACCAGCCCCTTTGCAAGACGAGGCACTGCCAATTTTTTTTTTAAGATACCGGTGCTACACATATCCTCGGTCGTGTAACCTGAATCTTCATTCTCTATATCGTTTTCCCCTGTGCAACCATCTAAACCGTCGTCAAAAGATAAGATACAATTTCCTAAATCTTTATCTGCAATGTAAATAGGGAAATTGTTCAGATTTTGAGAGTCGCTAACTGTATATGCTAACCTCGTCTCCCTGTACAACCAAGTAAATTGCCCACCAAACACAAGAATCATGGCGTACGTCATATCCAGTTGAAGAGAACCCCCCATCTTGGATCCCCGTGACCTAGACAATAGTAAGTCGTACTTGGGGGGAATATCAACAATGACCACATCCATCAAGATGCTCTTAACTGGGACTTGTGTCGGGGTGACTACTAAATCCTTTATCATTCCCATACACTTAACTTTTCTCGAATCAAATGAGTAAATATCTCCGTAAGTTCTGGTGATCTGGAGACCCAATTTGTCCATAATAATTTTAGGCATCACGTTATGCGAGGCTCTAGAGTCTAGCATGCAATTATGTAGCAGTTGATCGTATACATTTATGGTGATATAAAAGGGAGCAACAATGTCTTTGGCTCCTTCAAAATGTGTACCAAAAGTGATGTTAGGCTTACCATCTTCTAGGTTCAAATCGTTAGATTGGCATTCTAGCTCTGAAACACCTATCACTTTGGTAATCTACCTTCGATAAAGTGGGTTTTTCACTAACTCTACCAAAGGAATTGGTATCTTAATTTTATTTGTCTCGTTTTCAAAACTGAAAAATCCACTCACCTTGCCTGTTTCTCTAGTTCGGAATTCCGAATCCTTCTTTTCCAACTTATTTGTCTGGCCTACCTTATTTCTCATGATCTTGGTTAAAGGTGTATTTGTATTCGCTGCTTCGGTTTCCTGTGTTTTAGTCTCAACCTTTTCTACTTTGGGTTCTTGCGCGTTTACTACTTTCGCTTTGTTGTTAGGTAACACGATTCCTTCTGGTGTAGGCTCATAAGTTTGACCTCTTGGGAGAATTTTCTTAGGTTGAGTAGTTGAAATAGGCTTACCCTTAGATCTCAATTTATGCCTAGGTTGGACCTCGACCATTATCGTATCGGTTTCTTCTTGATAACTACAAAGGTCAGTATAATCTCTTTCTTCACCCTCAATAGAAGATTGTTGAGTGTTTACAGATTTTTCATAATCCTCTCTAGTCAGGTAAGGTTGTGTGCAGTCATCACCCAAGTTCGTGACATCATCATCTAAATCTCCAAAATCTTGGAGATCATTCGCTCCTATAAATTTTTTGTTCTTTAGGGGAGTTTGTATTTTCTGATCTTTATTTTTTATCTATCTTTGCTGATTTGGGGGATTGGGATTCTTCCTAAAATCCTTTTTGGGGAAAGAATCGACTTTGGCCTGTTCTAGCTCCATTCTAGATATCTTATTAGATAGTTCCTTAATTACCCTGGCCCTGCTTGTTCTCTAAAGCGTCTAGTTTCTCGGTTTCCCGCTTCTACTTTAGCTTTTAACTTACCAGAAGCCATCATGTTTGACTCAATTTCTACAATGTCATATTGCATTCGGTTTAGAGTAGCTCCCCTTCTTTCTCGTAAAAGAAGTGCAAAATCTGGTTCGAAATCCCCCACGAAAGTTACTATGGCTGCGGGTTGGGACGATTTAACCTCAGCTAGGATATTGTTATACAGCTTGTTGAATCTTTGAGTAAACTCCATAACTATTTCTGAATTCTTTTTTCTTAAAGACCCAAACTTGGTTAAATAGTATAGGTGGTCCTTTGTTTCACCCCATTGTCTAAGGAAAGCATCTTCTAAGGCATCATAGGACAAGATAGCTCCTATAGGTAGACTCTGAAACCAAGTTCGGACCTGACCTTCGAAGGTTTGGATGAGAAGCCTCGAATACACATCTTCATGTTCGATACCTAGGATGTCTGCGAATTGGTCAAAGAAATTTATGTGTTCAGTTGCGGTTAGATCTCCTTCCCTAGTGAATTTTGGCAAATTTTTTACATAATTTTCGGGAAGGTCGTGCAAAGGAATGGGCAATACCAAATGAGCGTATCTTGTTGCCACTTTAGAAAACACTCTGGGAGGGGGGGCAATCCCTTGACCTCTAGCTCCTCCCCTAGGAACACCCCCACCTTCTCCTCCAGAAGGACCCCAACCACCTCCTCCAGGGGCTACCATCGTTATTAGTGGAAAGTTGTAAAGGGGGTTTTGGAAGATTAAAAGTGAATCTTTACTTTCTTCGCGGGGTGAAAAATCCGAGGATGACTGGTAAGGGATGTGAGGGCTTGGATCTTCGGACATGCAAGAGATGTAGTCAGGGGAACCAACGGGTGTGGAAACTAGATGTGCGAAATATTCTTTGAGACTGGGTGAGGTCACGAAATTTAATAGAAGGGTCGACGATATATCGACAGCAGATGAATTTTCTATGGGAATTTTTCCTTTATGTACTACAAAGGATATTGGATGGGTTTCACTTCTAACTTCAGAGCAGTTTGACATTAGATCTTTAGTGTTGAAAAGAGGGTTGCATGAAGTTGAAGGTTCAGAAGAACTCTTGGTCTTCAGTTGTGCTTATTTAAGTTGATAGACTGTAGGGGTCGGCTTAAGAGAGCCTCTAGCCTTTAAAATCTTCTCAGTATCGGTAATAGGTGTGGTCTGTTTACCATCCGTGTTTTTCCTGGTATTCCTTCATCCAGATTCCATCTTATTAATCATGGAGTCACCAAGTGAAAGATTGGAAATCCTTTAAAAGGTGTGCACTCTTTGTTAGCTATCAAAGGGTGGCACTTTCAATGAAAAAAATGTCGTTTTCCCAGGGAAAAAGATTTTGTAACTTCGCTCCCCGACAATGGCACCAAAAAGATGTTGTTCTAGAGTCTGTACTTAAGGCTTAGAAGTATAGTGTATAGGCATCCGAAAGTGAGTAAAGAGTAGAGAAGGAAGAAATGTCAACCTTCGGCAAGGGAAGCTAGGGTTGATTTCTAGGTGGTTGTCTATCTTCCAACTGTTCCTGGATGTTTATGTCCCTTTCAATCGCTGCCCTCAAATGTTCCAATTTGACCTGAGTAGTGGTTGTCTTAAGAATAGTATCAAAAAGATTCAAGGAAATATGTGTTTGATCTAATAGTCTGGGTTGGATATTAGGCTGTCTTGTCACAGGGACAGTCATAGAGGAACATAATGATAACAAAATATCAATACTTTTTAGATGTTGTCTCGATTTCGGTCATATAAAGGAGTGTTATAGCTATGGTAGTGAAAACATGGTGCAAACCAAAGGCCCTTTCCCATAACTGAGTTATATTTAAATAAATTTGTGTGAGGTGTAAGAAAACATTAAGTTGTCTATCATGTAAGGCTCCTATCAAGGGAGCATATCACTTATAAACAAAAGAAGAAAAGGATAAAGAAATAACCTAATGAAGCACAAAATATATATAGAAATCTAAAGTGTTCACTGGTCTTATACCTACTGATAGCTGGTACATAGGGAAAATGGTAAACAATAAAGAAAACTAGAATTTATTCACTATAGTAGAGGTTGTACTAAATTATAGCGAAGCATTCATCATATACATATATGAAATGAAATGAAATATGAAATACAAGGAAACAAATTCATAACACAGTTGTGATGGAATCGAGAATCTTCGGATTTTCTTTATATTAACACTTGAGGGAGAAAAATCTCTATTACAATCGACCCAAAAAGGTCCAGCCTCTTTTTCTTCCTTCAATTGTATATTTATACAAAATTACATATGATGGAATCCCAATCGTTCCAGGATTTTCAGTTACAACGAGAAGGAGATCAATCGTTTCATTTCTTTATCCTATGTCTTTATTTTGTACCAAAAGCCTGCCCTCTCGCATGCTCAGTACAAGTGACACATTTTTCCACTAGCCGAGATACCAACCTTGAAGGATACGCTAGACAATTGGCCTAAAAAATATAACAATCTCTGACTAATTGCGGCAGCCTTTCTTCCATCTGTTGGTCTAGGGTGTCAATAGCACACAATTTCACACTTGGTTTAATAATCCATTTATCCATTTGAACTATGTCTGCCAAATTTACTTGTGAGACTTCAGTTGAATCTCTTTCTTCTTTCTCATTTATGTCAAGCGAGAGTTTCTCCATATTCATTTGGCTCAGTGTCTCAGCATTAATTTCACTATCAATGCCTAATAGATTTCCATATATAGAACCGAAAGCCTCTTCACAGGATTTCCTTACCTTATTCACTTGCAATTTACCTTCTGATATGCTGCGTTCCCATTCTTTCAACAAAATATTACCTCGGGTTTGTTCCAAAATGGAAAACTTAGAGCTTTTTCACGATTCCCTATTTGTTGTAGCTATTACATCCTCTTGAAATGTGACCCAAGCTGCTCCAGCTTCTCTCTCTCTTACAGATAAGTTTTCTAATACTTGATCAATAAGCAGACAATTGTCTTGAATCGTCTCTACCTTGGCAAGTAAACTTCACTGGGCTACAGAAACCATGCTCCGAATCTCCATAGCCTGGGACTAGAATATCCTAATATTTATAACTTTGCTTTCAACGAACTCTAATCTAACCTGTAGATGCTCAATCAAGTCTCTTTGTTGGGCTACCTGTATCCGACTGGTCTGAGCTACCAACTCTACTTGTTCGATCTTAGCTTTGAGTAGCTCAATTTCTTTTTTGTTGGCCATTCTTGCTTGTTCTATTCCTGTGTTTTCCTGGTCTTTAGCAGCTTCTTCTGTTGTGGCTAGTTTAGCTTCTAAGGTTTTGATGAGGCGATTTTTTTTCTTCAGCTGATTTTTCAAAACCCCGACTGAAATTGGTTTGCCATAGCATACGCCCCTAATATCCTGGCTATTTCTTTCACAAAATCTTCTTTCTTCTTGTCCTTCTCATCGCTCAACATCTTTAACTTCTTGGTCGTTGATCCCTCTCTTGATAGAATTCTCTTTTTACCACAACCTTTCTCTTTTTATCAAAAAAGAACTCATTTGGAGGGAGCTCTTCCATCCTTATAGGTCTCAATTCTTCGTTGAAAATACACCCTACGTCTATGTTCCCTTGATTTGACTGTAAGGGAGTAATGGAGGTGATGGGATCTCCGATTTTCTTAGATGACTAGCATGGAGTGGTAACTGGAGTCTGTTTTTTCAGAAGATCAGTAGTTTTTATTTCCAGTTTTGAACTCCTAGTTTGCTCCTCCCCGTTCTGGTGTTCTTCTTTTCTGAGTGATGAATCTTTTGAGCCTTTGGCTTCTTTTTTCTACACCTCTACTGTTATTGGATTTTCACACCGTAATACTGGGGGAAGACAAATCCACCGATGTTCTTGGAATTTTAAAACATCAGCCCTTTCTTCAGGAGCCAGGGCTTGTATCCGAGCCAAAACCTTGGCATAAGATCTCGTGCCTTGAAAAATGTCATCCGAGGGAAAATTTTCATGCTCAAACCTTTTAAGCCCACAATTGGCTAAGTGGTTACTTACGACCCTATGTGGATCGTGCTTCTTGAATTCAACATGAACCAATTTCAGGTCTTCCAGGGTTGTTGCCTCAGCTTTAGCATGCCCAAAATATAACAAAGAATAGGAATGTAGATGAATAGGAAAATGTGGCCATACCTTTTTAGAATATCCCTTGAGTTCCTTGCTTACGTCGTCGATTACGGTTTGCCTGGAAATCTCACGACAAGTCAGCTTATCGGGTATGAATAGTGGCATTAAGGGTGTGACAATAGCAATCAGACTGTCGATTTGCTTGGATGTTTGTTTCGGTGTGACTTCTATAACCAAATCATTTGGCGTGAGTGAAAGTGAGTCTCTTGATCCCTACGCAGGTATCTCCACTTGGCCTTGGGCCTGCTTTCCTGGCGCACCCTTGTTAGGGTTTCCTTCATGCTTCTGGGGGACTTCGGCTCCTAGCTCTGAGATTCCAGCCTCCCTGGATTTCCCTTGGTCCTTCTCCCCACTAGGACTCAAGTCCTTTGCACATTTGGCTCCCGTATGATTTGTAACTAGAACCTTTGGGGCTTCACCCTGTAGAATTTCGGGAACGTCAACAGAGTTGTCTCCCCCAAATTCTACAGNTTGTAACTAGAACCTTTGGGGCTTCACCCTGTAGAATTTGGGGGAGACAACTCTGTTGACGTTCCCGAAATTTCAAAAATTCGATCATGTCTCCAGGTGGAAAGGCTTGAATCTGGCTTAGGACTTCAACGAAGGACCTCGTACCCTGAAATATTTTGTCATGCGGGGAATCCTCGTGTTCATACCTTTTTAGGTCGCAACTTGCCAGGTGATTTCTCACAATCCTACTAGGGTCATGTTTCTTAAACTCAATGTCTACCAGCTTCATTTATTCCAGAGTTGCAGCCTTGGCTTTGGCGTGGCCAAAATCTAACAAGGAATATGCACCAATACAAATAGGGAAGGGTGACCATACCTTTTTCGATACTCCTTTGAGCTCCTTGATTATCCCACTGAGCATAGACTATCTGGCGATCTCACGGCACAATAACTTATCTGGTAGGAATAGCGGGAGGGCATATGGAGGGATAGAGGTGCCGAAAACCCTGATATACAAAAATTTCACCTCTAGATACCAATCTGCCACACTGCTTAGGTTGGTCGCAATGCTATCTGATATCCTGGGAGGTAGCTGGCCAAAAATGACAACATGCAGTGGCACCATTACCCAGTTGACGATCTCGTAGATGAATTCTTTGTCCTTATCCTCCCAAAGCTTCAAGTGGTAGACATGGATGGGCTCTGTACTAGATGGAGTCCAGCTCCAACTCATTAGAGGGAAATTCATCATGAAACAAATGGCGTCCGTGATGTAGGCAGAGATGAAAAATGAAGTTTCTTTCCCACTTGCCTTCTATGCTCGATATTCGGTAATTCGACTGGCTAAACTATCCGACAATAGTTTGGCCCAGTCAAAAGAAAGGCCTTCAACAACTGTATGAATTAGAGGCACCCATGGGAGAAACAAATGTGTGGTGTCCTCCCTCCCATACAACCTACAGGCCATCATTGTTATATACCTGAATGGTGGCTCTAACAAGGAGACTGAATAAATTCCATTAGAATCCACCCTGAATTTTGCAGGGTGCAAACCCAATCCCTGATCAGATCAGACAAGTTTTTGACATATTGCTCGCATTCCTTCTCCTTCTAACCTTCTAGAAATTCGGCATTGTGTGTGAAGTTTGGTGTGGGTGATGATTGATACATTGCCTGCAAATGTTCTGGTCTAAAAGTCCCAATCGTCACCTTCTACTCGCTGATGACAGTTCTGGTCGGGATATCCACATGGTCTAGTGCCCATCTGATCATATCATAATAGGGGAGGAGCCATGGTCTTGCTGCTATTTTGTGCATTTATAACTAAATGATGATTTTGTATCTGGTGGCCAAATCATCCTTCTCATTATCGCTGGAATCATTTGAACAATTCATCGATTTGGACTGAAAAATGTCGGAGATGTATGTCCAGGTTTTGACAGTATTAATACTTCGGGGTGAAGTATCAGAAACAACATTGGAGCCCTGACCTAAACTTTTGGCATCCGCATTGAATGCCTTTCATGGAGCCATGAAAGAGAATTATGTACGCAAATCACTTGTAGTAAGAATTGTAAATACATATAGAAGTTATCCTGATGAAAAAAGCTCTGCGTGCAAAATAGAAATAAAATTGAAATAATTAAACAACACCTTATCTTAGTCATTTAAAACCCTGGTGTCCTTGTGAACCAAATGTTCAAATCACTTAAAGAAATATTTAGCAATAAAAGTGAGATCCTACTATCTGTCACCTCGTCGTAGTCCAAATAAATGCCATAATTGTTTGACGAGTCATAGCACAAATCAACATAAAAAAACATTTAAAATTACTCCGCAGACAATGCGTATTAAATTTTTCATTGATGCATCAATTAATCCTACTTAGCTCCTTTAATTAAGTTTGTTTTAGTCTTTAATCCCCCTTTTTCAGCATTCATCGTATCGGGAGAATTCACTCCTACCCTTTGAGCCCCCAAAACCCAAAATCTCAATGATGCGATTTAGTTTAAAAAACGTGATCTGACTTAAGCTCTTAATTAACCCATGCTTAGTTAATAAAAATCGTGACTTCATGACTCGGGGGTATGAAGGTATAGTTTTTTGGGAGAGCGATCGCCGAGTCACGAAACCTCGATGATGCTTAACTAGGGTTTAAAGTGACTTACCCTTGACACTAACCTGGGTAAAATTTTAAAACTATTTTGCGACTTCGCATATCGGAGTTTGGAAACCTTGCAACTTGTAACTCCCAAAGTGTGATAGCGCAAGGTAATAAAAGTGATAGACTCACTTAATGGTTAGGCGATGGTGACTTAGGACTATAGCGGCTATCGCCACTTCACATTTTGGGGTAAACTTTTGATTTCAAGAATTACATTTCAACAACTTGTAAAAGGAAGCTCCAACACTTGGCATGAGGAAATATTTCCAACTACAAAATTATTCCTCTCATGCAAAAGGAAGAATTGCAATGTATCAACTGAAAGGAAAAACATCCAAGTGGTGGGATCAACTTGTGTAGGTGCAACACATTAAAGATAAAGATATTACTTGGAAGGAATTCAAGAATTATTTTGAAAATAAATACTTGACTAAGAGATACTATGACAGAAATATGAAAGAGTTATTTGAACTTAAGCTAGGTAGCATGTCCATTGATGAATCTGAATGAAGGATTTTGGAATTTCTGAAGTATGTTCCTTTCATCAAGGATGAGGTTGTCAAAATTCAAAGGTATCTGAGTGGACTACCTTCTTTCATTGGTGACGAGATCCTGTATTATGATCCCAATACTATGGAATAAACCATAAGGAGAGAAAAATGCTTATATGAGAAACAAAGTGAAAAGCCTACTTTCTGAAAGGCTTCGGAAGACAATAAGAATTTCAAGAAAGAGCAAAGGTAGAAGGGAAACAAACCTTCATTTTTTAGAAACAATCCTCAAGAACATACATATTTTAGAGAGTAGATATGGATGAATTAAGGGGACAAAGGCCAAGACATACGCCCATTCAGTGTTTGGGTTGTCAGGAAAACCACAAGTACAAATATTGTCCCCGCAAAAATGGCAAAGTGAGAGTTGTCCACAATGTTCAGCAATCTGAAATAGTGGAGGACATGAGCAGTAGAATACCAAAGATCTATGCATCCATGGAAAACAAGCAAGCTAAGTTTCAATCACATATGATTGAAGTGGAAGGTATGATCAACAACCATACCATTATAGTTTTAATTGATTCATGAGATAGTCATAGTTATATAGATCCTATAGTGGTGGAAATTTTTCATTTTCCAAGAAGAAAGTGTGGAAAATATTGGTTAGTGCAGCTGGCTATCGGAACCAAAAGAAACGTTACTGAGTTGGTTAAGTCATGTCTAGTGGACATGAATGGACTAAGCACAAAGGATGAATTGAACGTTTTACCTTTATGTTCCTATGACTATCTAATTGGGATGGATTGGTTGGACTCACACCATGCCATCCTAGACTGTCACAACAAGGCATTCACTTTCCTAGATGAGGAGGGGAATCAAAGAATAGTCTAAGGAATTCCCAGGGTAGTTGTTTTCCAGGAAATCTCAACAATGCAGCTGAAGAAGTGCTACAAGAAAGGCTATCAATTACTTGCATCCCACATGCAGGAAACACCTAAGGATAAAGTATCAAATCTTGAGGACCATGCAGTACTAAAATATTTTGAAGATGTATTCCAAGTGGTACCAAGACTACCCCCGAAGAGAGATATTGACTTCTTTATAAATCTAATGTCTGGAGCATCTCCAGTGTCGAAATCTCCTTAAATAATGAGTACACCAGAGCTGAAAGAATTGCAAATGCAGCTTGAAGAGATTCTAAAGAAGGGGTATATATGCCCAAGTCTGTCATCTTGGGGTGCCCTAGTCTTGTTTGTGAAGAAGAAATATGGAATCTTGAGATTGTGCATTGATTTCAGACAGTTGAACAAAGTGATTGTAAAGAACAAGTATCCTCTGTCGAGGATCGATGATCTCTTTGATCAATTGAAGGATGCCAAGATATTTTCAAAAATAGATCTCAAGTCAAGATATCACCAGGTAAGAATAAAGGATGAAGACATCATCAAGACCACCTTCAAAACAAGGTACGGTCATTATGAATTCACAACGGTTCCACTTGGGTTGTCAAATGCACCCGATGTTTTTATGTGCCTAATGAATGGTGTATTCAAGGAATATCTAGACAATTTTGTCACAATTTGTTTGGATGACATCTTGGTGTATTCCAAATTGGAGGAAGAGCATGAACAACATTTGAGGATGGTGTTACAAGTGCTAAGAGAGCACCAATTGTATGCCAAATTGAGCAAGTGCTCATTCTATCAAAAGAAGATCCATTATTTGGGGCATATCATTTCAAGATATGGGATAGATGTGGATATTGAGAAGATAGAATCCATTAGAGAATGGTCCACGCCAAAGAATGTAACATAAGTCACATCCTTTATGGGTCTAGATGGCTATTATAGAAGGTTCATTGCAGGATTCTCAAGGATATCTCACCCTATCACTTTCTTGCAAAGGAAGGAGAAGAAAGTTCAATGGACAGAGGAATGTGAGAGAAGCTTCCAACAATTGAAGAAATTTTTAACCAGTGCTCAAATCCTTAGGGTTGTAGATCCGAATGTGGATTTGATCAAGGGATCAAATTTTTCTCAAAAATTCAAAGTGTTCGGAATCAATTCAAATCGGACGAGAGTGTAGGCCTCATCATTGAGAACCCAATGCAACTCGTTTGGGTTCAAACGGACTTCGAGAGTGAGAGATATCATGTTCTGTTCAAATTTACAAACAGGCAAAAAAGGGTTGCTGACTGTACAGTCCGTACAGTCCGTACGGACACTAACGTCGCAGGCCGTATGGAACGTGGCAAGTTGTACAACACATGGCAGGATGGAATTCGGATAGCTGGCAGGTGACTTGGCATGTTTGGCAACGAATGGAGCAACGACACGTGGCCTAATTAATGGCTGCCATGTGTCCTCTTTTTATTTGGTTAAAACTTTTGTCTTTGGCTGGAGTTGACCCCGTGACCTCTAGGCAGGGGAAATGACTTGGAAAAGAGCCACTAACCGGCACACCACCGTGCCTTACTTAATATATATATGACCCAGATTATATTAAAGTTTGAATGTACTGTTGGTTTGGGCCGCGACCGGGTCGGGGCTTAGCCCCAACCCTTGGTCGTGCGCTATATCATATATAACCCACTGCTATGTTGTATGGCATGTGCACGTGGTTTAACATTTGTACCAATGGTTATTACAACAGCCTCCATTTGGCCTTTGACCATTGGCTTTTGAAATGGGAGCCCATATTTATGTTAGCGCATGGTCACATGGGTTGATATGACCTGCCCCTTGACGGTTAGGGGCTAGGTGCGTCCGTAACTGTCCTACATTTCGCAGCGTTTGTGTGGTTGAAACCAATGCTAGTTTTTTACGCTTAAATAAGTGTGTGGGCTAGGTTGAGCCATAGGAGTTGTGTTTTGTAGATGCAGAGACATCAAGCTTGAAGGGGGGACTTCCAGGAAGCCTATCTTCTTCACTTTTTGGCCAAACGAGGTGCCGAAAAAGCCCAGCTAGGGATTTTTGGATGTTTTGAAGCCATTGGAACAGTCTATTTGGCATTTTGAGTATTGTAAAGCACATTTTTTTATCACTAATGATCCATTGGAAGCTGGACCAAGAGATGTAGCCCAAGAGAGGGGTGAACTCCTTTATCATTTTTTGTGTTATGTGTTTTATGTTCATTGATTATGTTGTTGTTTATATGCATCTTGAATGAGTAAATCCTATTAATGATGTGTTTCAAAGTTGATCCATTTTTTTTTAACACATAAAATTTAACTTGCAAATATTTTCAAGGATACAAGTCTTCTTCATTTTTAGATCAAGCTGGTATTAGAGCACTGGTTTTTGAATACTTGATTATTTGCAGGTGTTTTGTTTTGTGATGCTCACAAGGTTGAAAATCACAAGAGGATAAGGTCAACTTGTAGAGCCAAGTTCTCATCCTTCAAGGAGGAAGCATATACCATCACCACAAGTTTCAAGGAGGCATTCACCAAGTA
>SNQJ01S0143900.1:9087-24374 GCA_010110895.2 Picea sitchensis
ACTCTGTTTCAATTGAATTTCTTTGATACGATTTGATTTGTATGATAATTTTGAATTGGATTATTAATGATTTGTTTTGAAGATAAAAAAAATGATTCGATTTGATTTTATCTGATTGAGATCTGATCCTGTTAGCTATTTTTTACTAGCTACAAAATCAGATGATTCTGTAGCTGAGTCTGTGGAGTCAAAATTTTACTGTTTCCTTAATGAAATATTCTTCTAACTTGATTTTTGATGTCTATTACAGGTTAATTCGAATTGGTAATAGATATGAGGAGCAGGTGGGGGATATCTTAAGGATTTCATCTGCATTTTTAGTTTCTTAGTTTAAGGGATTTTAGGGATTATTCCCAGATTCTGTAAACTGTTTACTATTATTCACAAGGATGTTTTACCTTGTGAGAAACCTATTTAAACTTATGATTTTGTAATAATCTATCATCCTCAGTTTTGGGAGAACAAGGATATGTAATGCTGATTCAAACTGGAGCAGAATTGATGCATTGTTATTGCTTTTTCTTTTCAATATATTGACACTTTGTCCCAAGTTTTGTATATCATTCTGTCTATGGTTTGGTATTACTTTGTTATCTAAATCACATGCATATGATATAATTTCTTATTGTTATACATATCTTGTTGCTTCCTAAGAGATAAAGAACATAACAATGTTGATTCATTTAATTAAAGATAGCTTTGTCTTCTTCGTAGGCTGAATTGTTATATAAGTTTTCTGCATAATAGGTTTCCCTTTTGCAGGAGATTTATCATTATAAAACTGTTATAATTTATTTTATGTATTGTTTGTCCTGTAACATACTTCAAGAAGCAGCATAGATGATCATTTTCGAGAGGCTTAAGGACCAAATGGTGTGAATTTCTTCCTCCAACCAACTTAAGAAGTCATCTTGCACAGGGCAGACTTGGAGCATTTCCAGGTCAACTAGTTAGATGTTTATTGCTTTGATTAATTAGTATAATATAAATGATAGTTTAGTTAGATTTAGATTATATTGTTTTATTTCAGTAATATAGATTAGATTGTCTAATTTCAGTTAGCTTTCTTTCCCTTTCATAAATAAAAAAATAAAAAAAGAGACCCTTGGCTGTCTCAGGGTAGCGAACACATGAGTTTTTCAGGTTTTAACTAAATCTGTAGTTTGTCTATATTGTATATTTGTGAATAAGGAATATCATAGCTGATGATTAGGTAGTTGATTTGAGTTATTATAATCATAGTTAGTATCTTGTACACATCAATAGTTAGTAATTTATAGTTAGATTAGTGTAGTTAGTTTAGTTTTCTTTATTAGTTTCTAGTTTCCTTTATTAGTTTTAGTTCCTTTCTTTTTGTTTTATTAGTTTCTAGTTTCATTTTAGATTTCTTAGCTGAAATCATTTCTATTTGGTTTCCATACGAGACCTTAGGGCGGCTAACGGAGCCGTTAAACTCGTCAGGGTGGTCCATTCCAAACGGCTTGGGTTATTAGACAACCCCGGACCGGTTCCACTCTCCCAGTTGACGGACGATCAGTTTCTCCCGTCAACACATTCACACACACTCAATGGATATTGTTGCTTGAAACAGGTTACATTTATAGATTTTTTTTTGTTGTAATAGTTTCCTCAATCAATGGATCTAGATTTGTTGACTAATCCAGAAGATCGACACCTAGTGACACATAATATATTTGTAGATTTATTCAAACTTTCTCATCCCTTCAAAAGGTTCCAAACCTATCCTACAAGGGTAATTAAAAAAATACCCTTAAAAAATATATAAAATTTTGAAATCACTTTCCATTTATGAAGGAAAACAAATATTATTAAACATCGAAAGAAGGGTCAAATTTTCAATAACCAATCAATGTCTTCACTTCTAATTATCGGTTGGTCAATGGGAATTGGTTCATAAAAAATAGTTGACTTTATCATATAAATACTAAAATCATCTCTATTCTAGTTGGCTCTTACATATTCCATGATATGTTGTACCCATCCACAACATTAAATTCATCACATAGCTCACACAAATAAATACCCTACCACCATATTGGTGTATGCATCATTTTATGTGTCACTTAATGAAATCTTCCCAAAGAATCTTAGACACCTTGTATTTGTAAATCCCCACTTGAATTCATGTGTTATGAGCATTGTCAATTCTTAACAATATGGTAAATGACATCACATGTAGTTTGCATACTTCATGTTTTTTTAATTCCACACTTGCCATATTGTCATTTGTTTTGTTATATTTTCCTCATATGCTCACCATAATGTCATTTCCTATGTTATGTTTCCCTTCGATATTGGATCTATAAATAACCAAAATTATTCATCATAGGTTATGGATGTAAATTGTGATGACATTGTGAGGTTATTAGTAAGACTAATTACAAATGAGCTACTGAATGTCATTTTTGAAGAGAAAACAATAGACATTGCGTGAAAAGGGAAATCATGTTATCTCTCTTTTTTCATGTATATATATTCCATCTCTCTAATAGTATCTAACATTTGATTCATAGTTATTTTGTTTCATTCATAATGTTATGTGTTTTCCTATTAAAATTCATGACATGGTAATAGCTTTGGTATTTAATATCATTATTATTTCAGCACATTGGAGGGTTTGTCACCCGCTTAGTATGTAATTCATGGAATTCCCACTAATATAATAAATAACAAGAACAAAACACATGATTAAGAATTGAATATAAATCTCTCAACAATTCACCAATCTTGGAGAAGTTTGGTCAAGCTCATCATAAATGAATTGCATAGTTTTTATTTGTTTCACATAAAACTATTTAATGATTATGTTTGAGATTAAAAACTCTATTAATAATGGTGAAATTTTCTAACTTTTATGTTCCCTATTAAGTTTAGAAAGAAACTTGCACAAAATGAACCTTTCAACATCACAAAACTTAAAATTAGGATTACAACAATGAGAATTTTGATTATGTTCATTCGATTTACAACATCATCTAATCCTCACTCCTTTGTTCCCCATAATGATAATTCCCCTTTTCCTGATTCTATGGATATTTACCTATAACACTCTTTCAAATTCTTCTTCTTGTTTCTAGCAACATTGACATCACTGTGGTGATACTTTGCAAATATTTTGAGAATTCCACATATCTCTCTTTCCCCCTACTTCATCCCAAACCCAAGATCAAGGATATGTATCATGTCATGCTCCACATTATCATTAGTGCTATTATTTAATTAAATAATAATAATAATAATAATAATAAGGAAGTATAATCATAATCCTAAAAAGGATAATCCTCGTATTATTATTAAATAATAATAATAATTATTATTATTATTATACTAAGGGGATCATACCCATTTTGGTATTATTAAATAAATGAATAAATATGCAAGTGAATAATAATAATAAAGTATAGAATGTACTTAAAAATAAATAATCGGGGTAACAGTAAAATAAGTATTGGAAATTTATGAAAAATCGTAAAATAATAATAAATAATTCAAGTGCATCCTAGGGATTGAGTTCTTGGATTCTATATAATGAGAGAAGGAAAGAGAAAAGGGGAGCTCTATTTTTTCACATCTCTTTTTTGGTTGATCTATAAAGAGTT
Source organism: Picea sitchensis (assembly GCA_010110895.2). Lineage (NCBI taxonomy): Eukaryota > Viridiplantae > Streptophyta > Pinopsida > Pinales > Pinaceae > Picea > Picea sitchensis. Next base: position 12,708 of record SNQJ01S0143900.1, read on the forward strand.
TAAGGCTAAGGATTCATTGGAATAGTAGTAGATTGAAGGTTCAAGGGTGACCTTCTACTAAATATTAAAGTAGCAAGGTCTACGATTGGGTGGAGAGTCATCCCCCACTCTTTGTTCTGGTCGTCATATAAAGATATGGCTACAATCTCTAGGCCCAAGACTACATGTATGTTGGTTTCTTCACCACATGTAAGTACTTCATTGTTCCTCCTATAAGTTAAGGGATTTTGTTAAAGTTCCCTATGTGAGAATCAATGCATATCTCATTTGATAATTTTATTTAAGTTATTTGGGTAGTTATATTAGGAATAGATCAGGACATTACATATGGTATCATAGTGAGTTTCTAACTTTAAGATCCTATGGACCTTACCATGTTAAAAATCATTTGAAAATAATATATATGAAGGAAACTCCCTTAGATCTAAGAATTATACACATGTAAGATCGGTAATGGATTTGGAATATAAATAGATTTAGTTAAATAGATTAAAGAATAAAATATATTTCATAATCAAATCTACATTCTTAAATTCAACCTAGATTTAGAATATGAAAATATTGATCTACATTCATATATAGATCCATGTACTTTGTATCAACATCAATATTCACACAAATTCTAGATTGAGGTTTGAGGATGTAACTACGATTTGAGTGCACATGATTTTTTTTTCAATTTCATATCTAGAGACTATTCAAAAGGAGATCCATCATGTTGACCATATCCAAATTAGGCCTAGATCTACTTTAAATCTAGTTATTCAAGAAATATTTAAAGATTTGTTCCAAATCTGAGTTCTTTGTTCTAAATATGTATTGTTCTAGATATGAATACTTTTTGGTATTTGGATTCATCCTTTGGAATCTATAGGTTTTGTTAGTTCCTTCGTGAAGCAATTGGACCTTAATGGTGCTAAGCCAAAAATTTATTTTGTAAACTAATTGTTCTCTAAGCTATGTTATTTAGGCGGCTTGGCTTGTGTGGGAATATCTTAACTATTTAGGTTATTTGGGATTCGAACTTGTTGCTAGCTTGTCGAAATGTTAGGTACCAATTCTATTATATTAAGAAGAAATAAAAATACTATAGAAAAATGCTAGCGGAACAATAAAATGTATAGAATCACAACAAAAAAGAATACCTTTATTGATAGGAAGGAATGTTCACTTGCCTCTTTGAAGGGGAAACCTCTAGCAGAGAAACTCTCTATTACAATAATTCTCAAGGCAAAGTTTTGCATGCCTCATACTCTTATTTATACCAATTATATATTCTATAGAACATTCAAGAGCAAGATCTTTCTAGAAGTAGAATCTGCTATTAGGTCTTCTTACATTGACTTGTTCACATTTATTAAATAGGCCTTATTAATTAATGTTGGCATTTATTACATTGGAAAAATATTATTCTACATACATGATGGGTTAGTGAGGTTAGTTCCCTAACATGCCCTCCAACTTGAATAATAACCTTGTCCTCAAGGCTTGAGGTGAGGAAATTGTTGCAGAATGTTGGTCGGCTCCTAGGTGGCATATTTTGGAGTTGTATCTTTCCATTGAACTAACACTTCCTTGATGGTGCACTAATGAAGACAAGGCTCTCATTGGTCCAAGACTGATTGTGGTTGCAACCAAATGGAATCATCTTCATCCAACTTAGGGAGATTGGTTTGATTTTGAAACTTACTTCCAATAACTTTCTTTAAGCATGAGACATGAAAAAAAAGATGGAGATTAGAATGACTGGGCAAAGCTAACTGGTAGGCCATGGACCCCACTCACCTGAGAATTTTATAAGGACCATAAAATTTGGGAGAAAGTTTTTGACAATGTTCATCTTTGAGTGAAGTCTTCTTATAATGTTGCATACGAAGAAACACCTGGTTCCCTTCAACAAATTGACATTCAGAATGACCCTGATCTGCTTGTTACTTTGTGTGATTCTGAACCGTGACCAAATTTTCTTTGAGGGTATGAAGAATGGCCTCTTATATGGTAATATTTTTGTCAACTTCCTAAACCTTCGATATACTTGGCATGTATGCGAGAACCGACTGTGGATTTTGGCCATAGACTTCCTCAAAATGAGTGCTAACAGGAAAACCCCCCTATAACTATATAGGGGTTCTAAGTATATATAGAGCAATGACTCCCTAAAAGTCAATATAATTTCTGCACTACCCCAAACATTCCAAAATAGATGAACAAAAAAACAATGAAAGAGTAAGTCATAAACTGTACCTTTTATCCAATGTTTGGTGCTGACCTCCTCAAGCTCTATAGCTCCCAAGGTTGCAAGTCTCCTCCCAAAGCTGACCTGCATCGAAAACTAGGTAAACAAGGCTACAAGCATTCTATTTATATTCATCAATTAGGGTTATATATGAATTGTTATGTATAAATCAAAGAAAAGACATAAAAACCATCATTTGGGACAGGGAAAATAGATTTTTTTATTCAATACTCAAAGATTGGACATTACAAACTTTGCAGGTTGATGCTTCGCGAACCTGGTTCGGGCTCCTCTTAACAATGATCCAAGTGCACCTTCCAAATTCCTTCTATCACAATCTACTGATCACCTCAAGAGAAGGGAATGGATTGTATGGGATAAAAGGTGCTAGAGAAGGAATGTTGAGGAAATAACTCACAAATGGTTGCAAATACTTGGGCAAGGAAGGAAAGGGAATTTGGGTAGAGTTTCATCGTTCTAATGCTTTATTGTGGAATGATACCCAAAGAATTCCTTATATATGATAAAAATATATTTATTCAGTTGGGGGATGGGCTATAATAAGTGAAATGGTTGGGAAACCTCTAGTAGCCCGTAAATTCCACTAAATTCCTTGCAGCTTTTTAATTTTTGTAAATTTTGAAGGTATACGTGGGTTGTTTGGTGTGCATATAGCATATGTACGTGGATTGTCTAGCATGAATCAATCATATGTAAGCGTGCAATAGTGCATCATAGTGCATACATGCTCTAAACAATGTTTTTTTTAAATAGAGTTCCTCAACAATGATTTCGAAAATTATGCAAGTAGGAAGGCCAATGACATGTATGCATGAGTAGGGAATTTTAGGGCTATTAAATATTCCCCTTAATTTATGATTTTAGAAGACCAACTTATGGCTGAAATACATTACAATATATTCACCAATGAGAATGCACAAAATCGAGTGAGCTCGGGACTAGAGTTTGGGAGGTTCCATCTGCAAAACAATAATTGTCTCTCCAATGTGGGCATACCCATGCTCGGGATGAACTAAATCATTGATGCCAATCAAATAGACTACATATCCATGTCATATAACTATATCCACAATCAATACACAACGGATCTACATCTCAAAATCAATCGAAGATATACAAGTACAATATGCATCTTCAAGAAGCTAGTGATGCATGCGGCCGATGATGAAGACTTCATAGCTCGAGAAACACCTTCAAGATATTCAAAAATAAGGTAGGATTACAATGGTAGTGAAAGACTCACTACTCTGAGTTCTTCGACAAGCCGTTGGGAAAAGACTCAAGGATCTCGATGATCAGGTAGAGAACTTCATCGATTTTTAATCTGGACTTGACTGGACTCTCGGGATGGCCGAATTATGAAAGTCAAGAGACAAACTGTAGAAAGGCTGACTCAGGTTGTGTAAAAATTCCCTTGGAAAAATCATGAAATATGATCAGACTCAGACAGCGTAACATTGACATAAGTTTGTGGTGCAGGAGGCACCACAAACTCTCCATATGTTTGGAAGAGTAACCAAATGGAGGAGGACACAACTCATACTAGATCCAAATTCTTGAAGAACAAATGGAAGGATTTTCTTTGTCCAAGGGAGACTATCTTTGTTGCCAAAAAAAGAATGTATATATCCCGTCCCCTCTTTTTGGAATATTTGTGTTTTTTTTCTTTTTCAATTTTTGTTTGTTTGTTTGTTAGTTTGTCTGTGACTTGTGGGACTAACTTGTGGCTATGAAACCACAACTCAGGGCCATCTAAGCCGTAAAAATCACCTAATGATCGCACCTGGCCTGAGCCACACCAACCCTTAACATGGTTGGATTTTTTGTCCCGACAGGTTTCGAACCGATGACTTTAACATCACGAAGTGCCTTAACAACACACTCCATCACCGACTGTCCTACACCTCAGGGACTATCTTTTTCAATTTTAAAATGATCTTGAAAAAAAATAAAATAATGCTACATTACAAAGGAGGAATGAGTTTCATGAGAAAGAAAAATGGTTCCAAGGGCATGGAACATACTATTTCTCAAGGCAAGGAGACATGTGTAGGATAAGGACACTCGGGGAAAATTCCTCCATGGTTCAAGGTGTCAGATCGCAACTGAAAAATGTGTTGCAAGGCTTGCATGTAAGGAATTATTCAAAGGTTCAGCTAAGAGAAACATGGAGCCAACATTATGCCAAAGACTCAAAGATGAGACCCTCAATGTGATTAACAATGACACAGTAAGACCCCTTCTATGTAAAGTTTTACGAGCCCAGTGAAGGTAAGCTCGATAGTTTTTTCATGTTTAGAGAGACTGAAAAAAAGGGTTAAACTTATGCCTAAGAATACTCTTCTAGTGAATTGAAGTTCCTAGAACATACCTTTATTCGTAAAATTATCCATCTGGAACGAAAAAGGGGTAAACAACCGCCGTACAAATGTGCCTTCAAATTTGAGTTTGGCGAGCGTGAAGGGATACAAGATCGCTCGAAAATATTTTCAATTTTAGAGAGTCTAAAAAGGGATTAAAGAAGACTCTAGGGGGATACTTTTCTCAAGTAATCCATATGAGATCAAAAAGAATAAATATAGTCTCGTTGGATGTTTCTTTCAAATTTTTAAAGTGAGCTTGAAAGACAACAAAGCGTGCCCATGAGGGAGTCTCGAGGATAAGGCCAAGACAGATGCTTAGAAAAATGAATGAGGCTTCAATATGTAATCATGATGGGACTAATCAAGGACTCCCAAGCCTATTGTAAAAAATGACAACATGGACACCAAAATATAGGAAATGATCTACCTAGGGAATCCATGTAGAGGTACGTTCCACCACCTAAATATGACACTTCTAAATAAGTGAAGGTTTTGTGTTGAACTTCAGTGGGTTCGACCATATGGAAAAGAAAAAAATACAACGAGATGCAAAAAGTGGGATTGAAACCCTAACTTATATGCAAAAGTTGGAAAAAAAAACTTTTACCAAGGGATGACAAAAATGTGACCAATCCCCCAAAAAATCACCAAACCAAAAGGAGAAAAGTATTGGAATGACTAATAGATAACTCAAAATCGAACTCGAGTAGCCACCAAGACAGGAAAAGTAACAAAGGGGATGAAAACGGGGCAAAAAGGGCCAACTCATTTTCACCATTGCAAATTAGAAATTACCAAAAAGGTCAAAAAAGCCCTTCGTCAAAAGAGCGGATTCCGGGAGCTACGGTGGATGAAACACCCTCCTACTTGGACCAAGTAAGTACAAAAAACTTCCCCTTGCATTTAAATTCTTTACTATTAAGTTAATTTTATGTTTGGGATGGGCGCTCCATTGTAAAAGGGTCGCGCCTGCGTGTATGCGGGTTGTAGTAATAAACAACCCGTGTACATATGTGACTATGTAGTAAATAGCCCATGTACACCTCCCTTTATATTAAAAAAGTAAAGTATTAACTCCTCTCCATTTTTTCATGTGACAGGATGTATGTTCAATGGAGGGAGAGAGAGCATGAGGAGCTTTATATCTTGGTCAAGGAGGGCGAGGGCCCTATGGCCATCATCGCACTGAAACAATGTGGTTTATGGAAATTCTTCCAATGTCCATTTATGAGGGCACAATCGAGGTTGCTTAACATTCTTGTGGAGTATTGGCATCCTGATGCAGAAGATTTTATGTTAGAGGGTCAATCACTAACCCCGACTACAAAGGACATTTACTTTCTGACTAGCCTCTCTAGAAGAGGGGAACCAGTCAACTTGAGGACCTTCCCTCTGGAGCCGTTCAACATTAAGGATTATATCAACATGTATTGTGAGGTTGGTACTGAGAAAGTGGGTTCTCAAGTGCATATTCACAAGATCACAAAACTCTCTCTATGAGTGATCCTACTTGTGATTGGGAGGATTACTGGATCCACGACACTCCATCAGGCCTCACACGCACATATGCACTGTGAAATTTACTGTTTGGAGGAAACAATATTTGACTGGAGTACCACCATGTTTGTATGCATGAAGAGACAACTCACAAAAGGGTCGTAGGCATACCACAGAGAAATTTGGATTTCGTACTATTATCAGATAAATTGGTAGGTGCAGACACTAACTGATCTCCCTAGATCCATCTAGATATAGAACAAAACACACCATAACATGACGCTTTCCTTAAGTTTTAGATATTGAATTTACGAACTAAAGAGGGATAGGCAACATACCGTTTAAACGCCACTTCCTCTCGCCATTTCCATCCTAGCTCCATTCCAATGCTCATACAATGATGATCCTGCAAAAGAACGCAACCAACCAAAGTGATAGCAATAACATAAACTCAATATAAACCTATGTATGTGATCAAGGAATCATACAATAAAACACAACAAGCTTTATAGGAAAGAATCAGATTATTGTATCATATTAAATGTGAAAGAGAGATTACAACCATGGCCTTGATGTCGTAAGGTCCCTTCCAACTGTCCTTCGTTCCCTACACACTTTCACTCCAAGAATTATGAGAGCACAGATTTGATAATATTCACAATCTATCTTGACAAAGGGAAAACTCAAAACCACTCTAACCAAGCTAATAATTCCAAGCCAAATCCAACTTAGCCCAATCCAAGATAACTTTCTCCATGAGAAATCCTCTCCTTTTATAATATGAAGAGGATAAGGTGAGGAGGTTAGGATGATCCCACTAAATCATGAAAGCGAGTAAGATCCAAACCATTCAGATGCCACCTCACCATGGAAGTTTCTCCTTCTAGAAGATTCGAGAAAACGCTCATTTTTCCCATGTATAAGCATTCTCGCACCCTGCCTATAGAGCAACATGTGAAGCTCTCTCAACCCAGCTATGGTGCAAACTGCAAGAATCAGACATTCGCGCACCCTATCTATAATGCAGCTTGCAAACTTCTCTTTTTATAGGGTTTTTACAAAGGAGAATGCAACTTCTTTTCTTAGGAAAAGTTCTTCTCTCTTATTTCTTCAGGAAGTCAGGCCACTGACCCCTCTGAAGGAAACATATAGGTTTACATCATTAATGGTCATAGGGATGATGAAAATAATGTGTAATAGAGAGCCTCCCAAAGTATGAAGTTAGAACAGAGTGATAGCTGAAATACTTTGTCGAGTGTGTGTAGGGAACAAGGAACAGTCAGTCGAAAACCTGCCAACAAACAATGAAATACAATACAATAATATATCATCACTGACATAGGCATTCCCATACTCAGAATGCAAATGACTTAAATCATAAATGTCAACATGCGAAGATCCATGTCAAGTAAGACAGGTCATGTCCACCAAACATACACTGTGGATCCATGCCAATATGACTCAAATCTGAACATAGCCACCAAAAATACACTATGGATATATGTGTTAAAGACTCAAATTTGAACATATCCATGAGACATACAATGTGGATCTATGCAACTGTACAAACTATGATTGAACTTCCCAACACATTATTCAGAGATGGTTGGTACTTAGCCCCCAGCTTAAGAAGCTAACAACTCAACTTCAACATGAAGTCCAGAGGCTGAGGCAAATGCCCCCAAATCTTTGTTTCATCCAACTACAAAGGAGAATGAAATGAAGCTTCAAATACTAGATGAAAGACTTGAATCAAATAGAGAGGGGGAAAAACTATTTCATTTTTTAATGAGCTTGGCACAGAAACAAGAACTATGCTTGTAACCTCTGTTTCATTTTTTAACGAGGTTGCCATAGAGACAAAAAAACTATCCTCGTAAGTGGTTTCATTTTTTAACGAGCTTGAAATAAAAAAACCATGCTTAAATACCTATGTTTCATTTTTTAACGAGGTTGCCTCAGAGACGCAAAAACTATCCTTGAAAGTCTCTCTTCTTGATCATGGATTCCAAGAGGACAATGCTCCGGAATGACACCATTTCAAGGGACAAAACTCGGTCATGGCTTGCAAGAGGTATTCATTGGAAGGAAGAAATACACTCTGGAAGGAAACCATGTTGAGGGTCGCGACAAGAGTAAAGAGATTAGACTCTAACAAACCTATCGAAGAGATCACCATGTCAACTACTGGATCTAAGTCATCAGAAGTTGAAGCCATGGGCGACAATGCCACATAATGACCTGTGGCGGGGGCGATACCGTCTACATATAAGAACCATTTAGGGAGGCAATCCAGGTGGGGTGAATGAATGAAATTTGATCAACAGTCACGACACATCCATCGTGAGGGAAATATATCACACGAAAAAGAGTAGACACAATAACTTTCATGGCATAGACATAATCTCGCCCAAGGAGTAAATAAAAATCCAAGGGGTCTTGGACTACCATGACGTCAATAAAGATAGTTTTCCCTCCCAAAGTTACATGAAACTGAGGAAGGGTCCCTAAAGGTTGACTAGTTCTTCTGTTAAAAGCTAACAGATTCCATGTAACCGACGCAAGTGGAGGACAACCCAAATCTTGTCAAGCGAAAGAGGACAAAATACTAACAGATGCACCTTCATCTATCAGTGTCTAAGGAACGTCTCGACCAAAAACCTATACTGTAATTTGGAAAGGAATGTGAAAGGGAAGACGAGGTCCAGTTAGCACACCCCAATCAAAATGGATGGCCTCATAACTTGGAGGGGGTTCCACGGGAGAAGGAAGAATATCCCCCGGCATGGTAGATTCTGTATCAACGAGAAAAACATGGGAAATATCGGGTTTACTCTCTAGCAAGAGAGTAGGATCGACTGATGGAGAGATCAGATCAACCACTTGAGTTTCATTCTCCAAGGAGAGAATGGGGTCGACAGATGAAAATGAATCGACCACTTGGGTGACACTCTCTAATGGGAGAGTGGGATCGACCGAGGATGGGATCGGATCGACCGCTTTAGTTTCACTCTCTGAGGGGAGAGTGGGATTGACCAAGGATGGTATCGAATCAACCACTTTGTCAATTGGTTCAACTAAGGACGTGACCATATTGATGACATGATCAACCGGATTGACCGGTGAAGGGACAAGAGTGATCATTCCATCAACTATTGGAGGGTTGAGATAAATCTTACAGTAAGCAGCTGGAAGTTGAGGTTGTGAAACAGTCATGTCTTCCAGTAATTTTGAGGCTTCTTCCATATGAGGGAAAAGATGATTTAGATTATGCCCTTTGCATAACATACACGAAAACTTGGCTCTACTTTTCTTCTTCCCAACTGTATCATGACTATTTGACGGGAGATCATCAACATGTTGTTCAGAGGCTGACGATATGGGTTGGCTAGGGCGCATAGACCATACTTCTATAACCTTGGATAGACCAGGGCAATCCTTAAGAAGATGGCTACCCTTACAAAGCCTGCAAGGCTACTTGGGCTTACGGGTTGTTTGGGTGATCTTGACATCATAAATTTTCCCAACACGATTAACAGTAACTGGTTTTTTTCCAACATGTTTGACAGTGGTGGTTGGAAGCTTTGACCCTTGTTTATCTTTCTTCTTCTTATTCACCGGTTTACTAGATTCATAACTTTCACTCGATGAAGAAGATGAAACAGAAGGAGAAGGATCAACATGAGGTTGATGTTCTTGGGGGGAAGTTCTTATGACTGAAGCACTTACTACATTTAGGATTACCTGAGTGGAAAACAACCACATCGAAAATACAATCGTGAGACCTGGAAGGCTCAAAGTAGCGATGTGAGGAGGTCCAATGTTTCCATAAGAAGGAAAAACAAAAGGTTCCCCTGGAGCATGGGTTCCTTCATTGGTCATTTCAGGAACTGACGCCATTAAAATAAAGATCCAACCTAGAGTCTGCTAGGGAAAATAAACAACACACGCTAAAAATCTAGTACGCAAATAAGCAAACAAAACCTTCGCGCAATGAGCTCACTAGTTGGTGATGAAATCCAATGTCGTGGGAACAAAGTAAGAAGGGGCTTAGATAGAGCGGGTGGAAAAGTTATGTTGATGACCTGCTTAACGGACTTACACCCTGGTGCAAGCTCCCACACATAATCGTGGGAATACCCTCCAAGGAGCCCGAGTGAATTTGGCCAACGTCGATTCTAGGTACCATGAAGACTTGCCCCTCCACAGTCACCTTGTGTAAATAACCTAGAGAGATAGGCCACTAAGGTTACCAATCACTATAGTGATGCCTGGGGAAACAGTCGACAGTCTGATCCATGCGCAAGGGAAAATGGCGTGAACAATATGGTGTTTTGACCGACTAGAAAGTTATGCAAAGATATGAAGATGCAATCTTTTCATTTTGATGAAAGCTATGCTACAAGAAGGATAAAACATTTATCATTCAAAGATGCACAATGTCCCAAAATCTTAAAACTCATCAATATTGATATTCTCAAGAAATGAGCAAAAACAACTATACACAAAAATTTCACTAAAAGCAATAATGAAATTTCTTAAAACAAAGAAACCCAAACTAAAAGTTTTCTTTTAAAGCGAACTATTAAGAAGAAATCTGATCTTTCCCTAAACAATTCTAAAGAAAACACAAGCTTTGGAATTGAAAGACACTCAAAGCAAGAGACTAATCATTCAAAACCAAACAAAGCAAATGTGGCTAAAAGTAACTCAAAGAATGTCAAAAAGACTGTAAACAAATCAATATAGGCTCCAAAAGCTCAATCCAGCTGATCAAAGCAAAATTGGGTCATCAAAAGATGACAAGACCCAATCCAAAAAGTTTACAAACAAGTTCGCAGCCTAGAAATAGAGTACAATGTGAGAATTAGGTATTCTCACAGGCTAGAGACTGGTAGGGTGCGAGAATTAGGTATTCTCACAAGCTAGACACTGGTAGGGTGCGAGATTTAGGTATTCTCGCAGGCTAGACACTGGTAGGGTGTGAGAATTAGGTATTCTCATAGGCTAGATACTGGTAGGGTGAAATAAGTTCGCACTAAACTGAACAGTAAGGTGCGAACATCAATGATTCTCGTAGGCCACAAAGAGGTACAGTGCAAGAATGACTGTAATCAAAGAAAAATTTGAAAAAGGATAGGGAATCTAAGTGAACTTCTAGATCCAGAGAGTCTGGATGGATGTCCCACAGACCCAGAAACCAGAAAACAAGCAATCAAAGGAAGGGAAACTAGACTAACGAGGAAATAATCCGATCCCCAGTACGATCGCCAATTTTGTTATCGGATAAATCAATAGGTATGGACACTAACTGATCTCCCTAGATCCACCTAGATCTAGAACAAAACACACCAGAACATGACACTTTCCTTAAGTTTTAGATATTGAATTTACAAACTAAAGAGGGATAGGCGACATACCATTTAAACGCCACTTCCTCTCACCATCGCTATCCTAGCTCCTTTCCAACGCTCATACAATGATGATCCTGCAAAAGAACGCAACCAACCAAAGTGATAGCAATAACATAAACTCAATATAAACCTATGT
>SNQJ01S0143900.1:24384-44378 GCA_010110895.2 Picea sitchensis
GGGCTCGGAGGGCTAGGACATCCATTGATGTCCTAGGGCTAGGCGTACTAGTCGGTAGGGTGGCTGGTTTTGGGGTGTCTTAAGGAGCAAGCTGCTGCGGATAGGTTCAAGTGAAGGGAGAAAGCTGCTGCGGATAGCATCAGAGCGAGGTATTTAAACTCAAATTTATGGTTTGTTTACTTAAATTTAGTACCTATTGCCAAATTTTATTACGTAAGTATGGAGATAAATTGTAAATTATGAAAGTTTACTTCTTGTAAAGCTCATAGAAATTAGAAATTAAGTAATTAGTTAGAAATTTAAACGTTAATTCTAAATTGGGTTATTACATAAGGTTGCATCACGACGTTGATCATCGAGCTGCTCGATATATATAAGGTGTTCCTCAAGCTGTGAAATGTTCGACGGTCACTCCACTACCAATTTTAAACAAGGGATCTGAAATTCAATAGGTAAGACTTCTTCTAGCCCGTATATGAGTCGAAAAGGATAAAAACTAGTGGTAGTCTTCACAGACGTTCAATAAGGCCATAACGCTGAATAGTGTTGAAATATTATAAATGCAAAGAGTATTCTATTCATTATTGATTTATTATTCATTATATCAATCCGCTTTTGTGGATTGATCATGTCGGGCATTGTAATTGACCAAATACCCTTTTGCGGATTGGTCAAACCCTAAATATATTATGAAAATTGAGAAGTCGACCCCTAGGGAAATTAAAGTGGTTTTAACCACTCATAAATACAAGTCGTCCCTTTCCAGCGAAGAGATACCTTTTCATCACCTGCCGATTTGTATAAATAAAGGAATCCAACGCCTCATTTGTTCACTCACTCATCTCACTCATTTAGTGTGCAAGTATTGAAGGAAGTTGCAGTTACTAGTTGCCAGAAGAAGGAAGAGAGAGAGGTACATTTCTTAGTAGAGGATATTCTCTAGTTTTTGGTTTACTATCTTGGCATTATATTGGCTATCTATATTAAGGAAGTTGTTTTTGGGTTCTCTTCCCTATGAGGGTTTTCGAGAATAAATGTTGTGTATCTTGTGATTGTGTTTCTCTCAATGATCTTATATATGCTATGGTTATCTAGTAAATTGAAAAGAAACCTAATAATATCTTAAACCTTAACATGCTATCAGAGATAAGATGAAGATAGCATCTTTCACTGGATAAATAAAAATGTCATTGTTGTCGTACAAGAAAATTAGGGATTTTGTTGGAGAGGAATTTTTTCCTAAAACCCATCTAGAAAAGTGTAACCTACCCTAGTTAAGATTTTGGCATATTGAGCGCATATTTTCAGTGGATAGAACTCTCAGAAAGTGAAACCCTATTTTTCACTGGTAACAGAAAACCAAAAAACAAGAAGTACCAGAAAACCAAGAAACCAGAACTAGTACGAGAAGTACTAGTCCAGATTTCCGCAAGCTCAGTTTTAAAGGGTAAAATTTGGATTTTTAGAAATCTGACTGCACCATCTTACTCGCCTCAGCTCAGTGCATCTATCCCCTAGATTAGAATATCAAAATTTGAAGTTTAAAAAATTAGGGTTTCCTCATAAAACCCTAAGTTGCAGTTTCAAAATTACTTGCAGTATCAGTTGAAGTATCAACTGCAGTACTAGATGCAGTCACCCTTGAATTTTTTAAGAGTTGGTAATTATTACCATTGCTGCCAGATGGTGCCACTACCTGCAAATGCTATCAGAGGTATGTATTCACATAGGTTTAAAATATTAATATTTAAAGGGTATTTATAGGAGAAGGGATACCTTATCATAGATCCAGAAGGATCTCAAGATCCAACACATTAAGAGGAACAATGCAACTCAGGTTTTATTATTTTGATATACATATAATTGTTATGACATTTTTTTTTATCTAGGTTGGATGTTGAAGTTATGACCATCATATGAATCTTTGGTCAAAATTAAAGTCAAGGTATTAGATGGATTAAAGTTGATATCATAGAGTTTATTCTCTAACCCAACTTTCTGTCAAGATATCATATTGTCTTAGTAAAAAATATAGGTTGAACAAAGCACTTGTCATCTTGAGTGAAGGAGAATTGGAAGAAAAGAAACACACTCATTCTTGAGGAAAAGACTTTAAGTTCCAGGTTTGATTAATTAAGTTGATAAGATACAAAGTTGCACATGACAAAGTTGATAACTACCCCATTACAAGTAAACACTATATTTTAGGTAGCAGTCTTTGAAAATTATTATACTTGGTAGCATGTGAGGATATCGAGATAAATGCTTAATGTAATAATTTACCATATACAACTAACATCTCCTCTAGGAGAAAATTCTTGTGTTAGTTCTAGGTTACCATGGAGGAATGTTTGATCACAACACTAGAAGAGTGTTGATCTCATTTAGTATTGTATTTCTTACTTTTTATCTTTTCTTCAGACAGGTCACAAGTGATATCTCTAAAGGAGTTATTTTGATAATTATCCGTGCTATTGTTTTATTTACTATTATCAAAAGAGTATTATTCTTTCTTGTTTTTTTGTTGACCTTGTTTCAGGTCACATGTGATAACCCTGATGAAGCTATAGTGAAGGTTGCAGAAGGTAAAAAATTAGATGAGACAAGAAGAAGACTGTGTACATGACCATATACATTCATGTACCAAAGAAGATGAAGAAGAAGTTATCTATTGAGATCCAAAGTATCTCATATGGATATTGATTGTAATAAGAAGAAGGATTTAAAGATGATTGAACATTAGAACAATAACTCACAGTAGACTTGTTCAAAGGATAATGAAACCACCTAGATGGGAAGTAGAAATTGTTTGAAGTCTGACCCAACTTTTCATATTTAGACTTGGCATTCAACACCAAGTATACCCTATAAGTGATGATGAAGTCCTTGTAGACTCAGAAGAAATCGAGAGTAAATCTTATCTCAGAAAGGATCATATGAAGAGACAACTTCCAAGATTGGGAGACAGATGCCATGAGAAGACTAGATCGTAACTTCAGAGACTCCTAGGAGATATGAAATCTCCTAGAATATTCCCTTGTTTCAATGACAAAGAAGGAAGCCAGTTAGAAAGACTAGGATATGGATTCTTTCATGGGACTAGAAGAGAAGTCATCATTGAATTCCAAGATTGATCTATACATATCAATATTGTTGTAGATGTACAAAGCCTAATGTGTCTCCGGATGATCCAACCAACAAAAAGGAGAAGACTATGATGAGACACTTATTGAAGAAATATTTCCAGTTTTCATGAAGACAACCAGAACAACCATGATTCATATATAGTACGAGATGCAGGGGGAGAAACCCCCATATTTAAAATTGAGTGGTAGTTGGTGCATTACATTAGATCATGGAGACATGTCTACAATAAAAGATAGAGTTACCTCCATGAAAGAAGAAGAGATACCTTCAGTATCAGTTATTGAGCCACTCTTAGTTTAAGATGAAGTTGTTCTCGTGATATAATAAGAGGAGTTACTCACAGATAACATAGTGAGGATGAAGCAACCATAGTGAGGATGAATCAGTTGTTCTCTACCTTAGACTAGCTGCAGGTGTCGAGTCCCAATTCTAGAAACAAGAGAGGACATACTCTCAGGCAGTAAGATAGATAGTGCTTTGTAGAGAGCACATAGAGCTAGCAAATGATTGTGCAGATTGAGTTGTAGCTGACCAAGTATACCAGATACTGACCAAGTATATGGATATTGATTGTACATGTTGAAGCAAGCTCCTAGATCTTGGTATGGAAGAATTAACAGTTTCCCAACGAGCTTGGGCTTTACCAAGAGTAAAGTTGATTCTAACTTTTATCTCAAGGTTATGAATGATGAGGCAATGATGTTACTACTATATGTAGATGATGCATTCTTGACAAGATGAAGAAAAGATCATCACAGATTGCAGAATAAGCTCACTACAAAGTTTGATGGAAGACCTAAATGCATCATGTCTTAGGTCTTGAAGTTTGGCAGAGCCCAAAGAAGATCTTCCTTAACTAAGGGAAGTATGTAGTTGAAATATTGAAGAGATTTGATATGTTGGAGTGCAAATCCATGAATACACCCATGGAAACAAAGTTGAAGCTCTTGGTAGATACCTCGTCAAAATTGGTTGATGCTACTCTATACAGACAGATTATTGGTTTAGTGATGTATCTGGCGAATACCAAGCTAGATATATGAGTCAGTATCTGGTAGAACCCAGACGTGCTCACCTTGATGATGCAAAACATGTGATGAGATACCTTAAGGGTACGTTGGATTTTTGTCTCAGTTATAATGGAGATCATGACTTCAGATTGCATGGATATACTAATTCAGATTGAGATGGAAGTGTTTCTGATAGAAAGAGCACTTCAGGATGTTTTTTCAGTTTGAGTTCAGCCATGAATTCATGGCAGAGTAGGGAGAAATTCAACATTTCTCCAAGCATGACAAAAGAAGAATACATTGTTTCATATTCCGCTAGTTGTGAAGTCGTATGGCTTCAGATGTTGTTGACAAATCTATTTGATCTGGATATGGAAGCCACTGTGATCATATGTGATAACTAGATTTGTATAGATATGATGTGTTCTATGATGAGTTGAAGAACATAGAGATTCGGTATCACCTCATTCATGATATGTTGCAGAGAGGAGCCATAAAGCTCCATTATGTTGGCATAGATGAACAGGTTGTTTATGTGTTGACCAAGCCTCTATCTCATGTAAAGTTTGATCACTTTCAAGATAAGCTTGGTGTAGTCCGAAAGGAAATCCCATAAAAGGGGGAGTGTTGTTGTGATGCCAACCTAGTGTTGAATATTTTCATCTTTGTGCTGATGTTGTTGTGATGCCAGCCTCGTGCTGTGATGCCAACCTAGTGCTGAAGATTTACAACTTTGTGCTGATGTTGTTGTGATGCTAGGCTCGTGCTGTGATGCTAGCATAGTGCTGAATATTTCCAATTGCATGTTGATGTTGTTGTGATGTCATCCTAGTGCTGAAGATTTTCAGCTTCATGTTGATGTTGTGGTGATGCCAGCCTCGTGTTGTGATTCCATCCTAGTGCTGAATATTTCCAGCTTCGTGTTGATCTTGTTGTGATGCCAACCTCATGCTATGATGCCAACCTAGTGATGAAGATTTCCATCTTCGTGTTGATGTTGTTGAGATGCCAGCTTCATGCTGAAGGTTTCCATCCTTGTGATGATGTTGTTGAGATGCTAGCTTCATGCTGAATATTTCCAACCTTGTGTTGATGTTCTTGAGATGCCAACTTCATGATGAATATTTCCAGCCTCGTGTTGATGTTGATGATACTCAAGCCTTCGTGCAATGATGTTGTTGTTGTTGATGATGCTCCAACCTCTCTGATGTGATATTGATGTTGTTGATGTTGTATCAGCCTTGTGTTGTTATTGATGATGATGTATTAGTGTTATACTAATCCATGTTGATGTAGATGATGATGATGTCGTTATAGCTCCTTGGTGTGAATGATGATATTGATGATGAGAAAAAATTTCAACGATTTATAGATATGTCAGTCAGTGTTCCAGATGTTATTGATGTTGTTTCCCTCTCTCTCTCCTGATGATGTTGTAGAATACCCTTCTTGTTAAGGGGGAGTGTTGAAATATTGTAAATGAAAAGAGTATTCTATGGATTATTGATTTATTATTCATTAGATCAATCCCCTTTTGTGGATTGATCATGTCGGGCATTGTAATTGACCAAATACCCTTTTGTGGATTGGTCAAACCCTAAATATATTATGTAAATTGAGAAGTTGGCCCCTAGGGAAATTTAAGTGGTTTTAACCACTCAGAAAGACAAGTCAACCCTACCCAGGTAAGAGACACATTTCCAACACCTGCCAATTTGTATAAATAAAGGAATCCAATGCCTCATTTTTTCACTCACTGATCTAGTGCGCAAGTATTGAAGGAAGCTGCAGTCACCAGTTGTTGGATGAAGGAAGAGAGAGAGGCACATTTATTAGTAGAGGATACTCTCTAGTGTTTGGTTTTTGTCTTGGCATTGTATTGGCTATCTATATTAAGGAAGTTTTTGTTGGGTTTTCTTCCCCATGAGGGTTTCCTAGGATAAATGTTGTGTATATTGTGATTGTATTTCTCTCAGTGATCCTATCTATGCTATGGTTATCTAGTAAATTGAAAAGAAACGTAATAATATCTTAAACCTTAACAAATACAACATCAAATGCCAATTTGACTTGGCAGAATTGATCATCCACTGAAGAATGGTCTTAAGACAGTTATTCACAGCTTCAACCTGACCATTCTCTTGCGGGTAGTAGGGTGATGAATGCTCTTGTTTGAACCTGAGATTTGGCGTTAATCCAGTCATCATTTTATTATGGAAGTGACTTCCATGGTTAATGAAAATATCTTTCGGGATATTGAATCTTGCTACTATCTGATTAAAGATTAAAAGAGTCATGGTTTCGCCATCATTACTAAACATTGGAATAAATTCAACCCACTTCGTGAAGTAGTCTACTGCTACAATGATGTAATGATGCCCCTTGGTTGAAGCTAGGTGACATGTAGTAAAGTCAATCCCCCACTTGGTGAAAGGACCAACAAAAATGACTAGAAACATAGGAGAAGGGTGTGCTCGCATCTTCTGAAAGAATATCTAGCATGGGTGCCACTTCTTGATCACCTCCACACAATCCTTGATTAACGAGGGCCATAAGTAACCTCCGAGTAGAATCTTTTGGGTTTTTTCCAACCCAGAAAAATGACTGCCACATGCTCCAGTGTGACATTCGTTCAAAAAAAGTTATGCTTATTCGTGCATGAGACATCATCAAAGAATGAAATCTATGACTCGACGATACAAAGTGTCATTGAGTATATGATAGTTTCATGCTTGGTGTCGAATTCTTCGATGCTCATCACGAGAAGAAGAAGCAAGATACTTCAAAGTCTAAATATACACAAGTATATATCCATACTAGGGGTCTGAAGATGCAATTAGAAAAATATGTCCATTGATAGGAGAATCTTCGGGCATAATATCACCTGACTCGACCGAAAATTCCAAAATTAGTTTGGCAAAGACCAATGACTTTTTAGATTTTGTAGAAACAAAATCCAAGTCAAAATCCTATAGGATAACTATCCATCTACTGATATTTGTGCCAATGACCTGTCATGTTAACACATATTGGAAAGGGCTGAGGACAAAAAAATGGTGGTCTTGCAAAGAAATATATAGTGATGGAACCATTGGATAGCATGGACAATCACCAAATCAAGTTTCTAAATACGCGAGTAGTTGAATTCCGGTCCAACCAAGACTCCACTAAGGTAATATATATCATGATATTTGAGCATGTCATCTTTTTGGACCAAGACTGTGCCGATGGTTGACTCTAAAATAGCCAAATACAATAATAAATCTTTGTTATAATCAGGAGGATGGAGCAGAGGGGCGAACGTCAAGGCATGTATCAACGCTTCAAAAGAGTGTTGAGCAGCTTCATCCCAATAGAATGGGATCCATTTTTTCAAAAGACGCATGAACCCTTTAGTGTCATAATTAACGACAAAACACGAAAGAAAATTCACTTTCTCCTATAATCTCTAAAGTTGGGGTATTGTGCACGGGGGAGGAAATTGAACTCTCGCTCAACCTTGAGAGGATCGACCATAATCCCTATTGTCGACATGATGAAACCTAAAAGACAACCCAATGTCATGCATAAATTGCACTTGTTAGGATTAAAGTGAATCTGATAGTAGCGACATCACTCAAATATTAGTCATAGATGGGCGGGATGATCATATCTCTTGTGAGAATGTGATGTTAGATAATCAAGGTACACCTCAACTTTGCGTTTGAGGTCGTAAAAAGTGAATGACATGGGGCACTGAAAGGTAGATCCAACATTTTTTAGGCCAAAAGGCATATTTCGATAAGTGAAAGTACTACAAGAACAAATAAAAGTCATTTTATGTTGTTCCTTGGGTTTGGTTTGAATCTGATTATATCTCGAAAAACTATCCATGAAATAAAATGATTCACAACCCGCACATTCATCAACAATATGATCGATAAATGGAGTTGGAAAATTGTCTTTCAGGAAAGCATTGCTCAAATCGTGGAAATCGATACAAACGTGAATCATGCCTTGTTTCTTGTTGACAAGAATCAGGTTTGAATTGTGCCTTGTTTCTTGTTGATAGGAACCAGGTTTCACACATGGTCCTTTGGACAACTTTGATCTGTGTATTGAACCTCACACCCTTTGATTTGGTCTGAGAAGCGCATTATTATCAAAGTATGACATTTCACCCACTCCGTGATATTCTTCTTGTGTGTTCCTCACCATCTTACTGGCGTTGCTTTCAAGGATTCATCTAGTGCCAGCAACCTCTGCTGTACTGGTACAATTTCTTCAAATTCCAACAAGAATGTTTCTAAATGATTCAAACCATCAAATGTGGGAAAATTATTTATGTATGTTCCAATCCATTGAACTTCCCTGGTCAATCTAGAACACCTCCATGAAGAAACTTCATACATTTTGTTCTGCCAATTCTCTGATGCTTCTTCCAAATTTGATGAGCATGTGTTGTCACTTCGCCAGCTTAAATTCCCATCTGTTGTAGGATTAATGTAATCTTGTTGCCTTGCTGTCAATTTATATGTATTTGCTAGCTTGTATGCGTGATCTTATTCTCTGATGGGTTCTGTTTATCTACAACCTTCATCAGGATCAAGTGGTGCAATGACCTGAAGTGTAAGTTTTAAACCTGCGAAGTAAAGCAATGCATATAGATTCTTAAGCAAGATAGAAATTAATCAATGGCTCATACACAGAGTACACAAAGATTTTTATACCGGAAACCCTCAACCGGGAAAACCTTTCTTATATTCATTATATCAAAATTCACCATTCACCATACAATATATACAATGTTTTTAGGTATTCCGTAGATACCAAAACCCTAATCCCTTAATCTGGGATTAATTTACAAATTCGTTGAAAATAGAAAAATCCGCAAAAAATGAAAAAAACCCACCAGACGCAGTTGTCGAAACTGACGCGCCCACACACACACATGCAAAGAATATAACACATACCCAACATGAATCCCATCACCTTCAAATGTCATTCTTCTTTTCTTTAGGTCAACGACAATCAAATTGTTGAAATCCTAATCAATTCCTAACAACACTGGATAAGGAAAGCTATCGTCAAATATCTCAATCACCTCGAAGTATTCAAATGTCCTCACCCCGTTGATGTCCACAGGGACATGCTCCAGTACTCCAAAGGGGCTTACTTCTTGTTGATTATCCATCCTGAGCCTGATAGGGGAATAAATCAAATTAGTTTTTCCAATCAGTGCCTAGGTCTGCTTTATCATAAGAGGTGGTTTAGATCTAATTTCAAACTGGGTATCTGCTAATTTGGCTAACCACTCGTATATATCCTTATGAATTCCTCCAAAGAAAATCTCATGTATATCAGTAAACATATACCTTCCCAACCAATCCTTTGTACTAAGGCTAGGGTTCTTTTTCCGAGCTTCAACGAAGTCCCTCTCTTGTTCTTCTATCTGCTTTTGAATCTCTATCTTCGATGGAAACCACCTTGACATTCCCTCAAGAAGATCCCAATCCCGACAACAGAACCATTTTTTGGCACAGGTGAAGACCCAGGGTTTAACTATAACAACGCACCAACAAGCCCTAACTACTGGCCCTTTCAGCAACATATACAAAGTAGATGCAGTCCCACATGAAGTAGCAATAGGGGGTTGCAGGTTACAGGTGTTTACAACTAGAAGAAATGCAAAGAGGTTCTAGGACAACAACACACAATAGTCTAGTTATTCTTTACCACTCTTAAGATTACCTTGCAATTTGTATCTCTAATCTAACACAACAATGCAATAACAATATAGCATATAGTGAATAACACAACATCAATTGCACAAAACACAAAATATACGTGGTTGACCCTCTCCCTAGGGCTACATCCACATAACTGTGTTTCTTGATATATTGGATGAAAACATACAGTTCTATTTGTACACTTAGCTTGCAAATTTATCTCTTTTCATTTATTCTCTATCTCCCCTCCCTACTCACCCAACTGTAGGGTTTATCTTTGCACCCAGATGAAGATCCAGAATATAAGAATTCTCCCCCACACAAATACTTCTCTTATGCACAACAATAATCACACTTTTAACCCACAACAACGAACCCCTATTCTCTCATCTAGATCTTTATTTATACATTACAATGAATCTCAGACAACCTTAGAACAAATTCTAAGTGTCAAAACCTTAGATCCCAAAACCCTAGGTGTCTAAAACCCTAGGTCCACTTGACCTGTATTTTAGAGCTTCGCCAACCCATCTTTCCGTATTTTTTGCGAGGTGCTCCAAAGCACTTGTTCATGTCTTTTTCCACTTGTTGAGTTATCCACGATCCATCTTCCTTGTTGATCTGTCTTCCTTGATCTTCTCATTCAAGGACTCGCTTTCCCTTACTTTACTCCTTCGTTTCTTCTTCTTTGACCACTTCGACCCATCCTTGATCTGTGTGCCTTCTGCACAGTTCATACTTTGTCTTTTCTCTTCATTTTTCTTCCTTAATCCATAAACAAAGGTCAACAAGACCCTAACACTCACCTATGACTCATCCCAAGCCACTGTAGTAATGAAATTTCTGTATAAATTCGACTGCAGACTGGGCAGAGTAGCCTGTGCTTTCTTCTCTGTCCCTCCCTGTAATGTGCAGACTGTCTTTTTTGTGTTTGGTACCTAGTTTCAACTACACCTAGTACATAGACCCTTCTTCTTCTACTTTTAATGAGAGTTGCAAGGCAACTGGTTGTCATAATACAATTTCAACTGGCTCCCATTTAATGAACCTTACTTCCATTCTCCATTCAAAGTATTCAATTGTGCAACTTCACCTTCTGTAACATAGGAAACCTCATATGGCCCAAGCCAATGTGTCCTGAACTTCCCTTAATTCTTCTTGAACTTGTTTTCATATACCAATACCAAATCTCCTTGCTTCAATGATTTCTTCTTAATATGTTTGTCATGGTAGGAATTTTCTTTTTGCTTCTGTACCTGCTGATGAAATCCTGCAATAAACATGTCTTCCTCTTTCTACCACTGCTTCCAAGCCATATACTAGCTTAAAGGGGGTCTACATTGTCAGCTTCTTGCAAGTGGTTCAATAGGCCCATAACATTGTTGGCACTCTCAAATCACAATCATCTCTGTTCACACTGCAAATTTTTGTCAGCGCGGTCTCCAAGATCTTATTGAAATCTTAGACTGTCCCATTCACTTGTGGATGGTATGGAGTGCTCTTATGATGGTGGACTGCAAATTCTTCAGTTAGGGATTCAATAGTCTTATTGATAAAATGTGTACCTTGATCGCTCATAAGGATCTTCGAGCATCCAAATTGGGTTATGAAATCATCAAATATGAACCGTGTAGTTGTAGTTTCACTATAGTCCTTAACTTCTCTTGCTTCTGCCCATCTGGTCAAATACTCTGTCGCATTGATGATGTATCAAGCTCCTGTGTGCTTTCCTAGTGTGTTGATAGGTCTTACAAAATCAATGGCCCATTTCTCAAATTCCTGTAAAGTTAGCTGAGGTGCTAAAGGAATCTCATCTCTTCTAGAAGGTTTCCCAACCCTTTGGCATACATTGCAGGCTCCGTGGTATTCCTTAGCATCTTTTTGTAAAGTGGGTCACCAGAGGCCCGATCTAAGAACCTTATACGTGGTTCCTTTCCATGCATAATGTCCTCCTGTGATGCCTTCATGTGCTTCTGCCGGAATCAGTGATCTTTCTGCCTCCATAACACATCTCCTCAAGATCTCATTAGGTCCCATATTATATAGTTGTCCAACTATAAGTGAAAAATATGCAACACGAACTACCAACTGTTTCTTATGAATGATTGTATATTCATGAGGTGCCATTTCTGTTGAAAGGAAATGGACTATCTTAGTGAAGTGATCATCAACATTTCTGATGGCCAACAATTGTGCATCTAGTAGTGTATCCTCCAAACTGGTAGGTTCTTCTCCATGTTCCAATATGGATAAGTGATTAGGTCCCTTGTTCAGTCTACCTGGCTTGACCACAATATAAAAATCATATTCTTGGAATAATAGTAGCCATATGCATATTCTTCCCTCCAACACTGGCTTCTTGACTAAGTATTTCAGCACAAAGTGATCAATGAACATCTTAAAGTGTCCTCCGAGCAAGTAGTGTCAAAACGTTTGCAGCGCGTACACCATAGCTAAACCTTCTCTTTCAGCGGTAGTGTAATTTATATCACCTATGGAGATATTCCCTCTAGCAAAGGCTAATGGGTGGTCAATATATCATACTCCTGGTTGTGCTAACACTGCTCCTAATGCGATAGATGAAGCATCGAGATGCACATGGAATTCCTTACTCCAATCCGGGAAAACCAAGATAGGCGCAGTGACTATATTCTGTTGTAATGTGTTGAAGCTCCGTTGACATTCCTCTAACCATTGAAATTGGCGATCTTTCTTTAAGATATTTTCCATGGGTGTTGTTATTTGTGCATATCCCTTGATAAAATTTCTATAGTATCCATTATGACTCAGTGCAATGCACATCTGTCTAACCGAAGTAGGAGAAGGTAGATCAACATTGATGGTGATCTTGGAAGGATCTACCAACATCCCCTACTTACATACAATGTGTCCCAACAATACTCCAAAGGGTGAAAGGAAAATTCACTTTTTCAGGTTAAGGTAAATCTAGCATTGCTTGCACTTATCCAACACTAGTCTTAAACATTCAATATGATTTTTCAATATGCTAAAAACAGTCAAATCATCAAAATATGCTTCCAAAAATTTATGTAGAAATCCCTTGAATGCTTCGACCATCACTCTGGAAAATATGGTTGATGCATTCTTCAGTTTGAAAGGCATCACTGTGTACTGGAAAGAACCCCATTCTATTGAAAATGTGGTCTTATGTCGATCTTCCTTGGCAATCCTGATCTGGTGATAACCTAAAAACCCATTTGTGAAGGATTAAACTTCCTTTCCTCCCACATTATCTAACACTTCATCAGTAAACGGTGTATGGAATGGATCATGTAAACATGCATCATTCAATTTCCTTAAATCTACACAGATTCTGATCTCTCCTGACTTCTTATCCTGGACCACCATAGGGCCGATCCATTCTGATTCTTCGACAGGTTCTATGATTCCTACTTCCAATATTATGTCTAATTCAATCCTAACTTTCTGCTTATACTTGGGATTCAGTCTGTAGAGTCTCTACTTGACTGGCCTTGCATCTGGTTTCAAGGGGATCTTCATTTCTCCCATGGGTATTTTAATTCCCTTCATGTTAGTGAACTTGGTTGGAAACAAGTCTTGATATTCATGCACTAATTATGTGATCTTATCAATAGTGGCATCAACCCAATAATCTCCAATGTTGGCCAACGTAGGTGCTATTTTTGTTCCAATATTAACTTTCTTCATTTTAATTGGCTATCCAATGAAAGGTAGTTCAACTCCTGGCCCTTCCATATCTCTTTTTCCTTCAGTTTCTGTGATGTTCGCATTCCTAGGATCATCATCTTCATCAACATTGATATTGTAACAACCCTATAATTTCTGAAGAGTTGCAGTCCATTCATATTCTTCTTTCTCCGACGGGAGGTTAGGTGCCTCCTCAAAGACTTTCTTTCTTACAACTTGTAAATCCTAATCTACTGTGGCGTACTAAATTTCAAATAAAAATCTAGCTACAAAGTTCTGAGTCATACGGTACCAATATGAAGTGGTGAGGCGAAGTTCTTCTTGAAGATACCAATTGATAGGCGTTATGTCGAAAGTGTTAATGAATTTATGCACCCACTTTTCTTGAGGAATGTTGCTACAGGCTTCCTCAAAACTTCTCACATTGTCCTTCAGACAACATTGTATCGAACCTTGCACCCTTCGACTTGGTCTCAAAAGCACACTGTCATCAAAGTGCAACATTGTACCCACTCCATGATGTTCTTCTTGTGTGTTCCCCACCATCTTGCTGGCATTTCTTTCAAGGCTTCATCCTGTGCCAACAACCTCTATTGTACTGGTACAATTTATTCAAATTCCAATAAGAATGTTTCTAAATGATTCAAACCATAAAATGTGGGCAGATTACTTACTTATGTGCCAATCCAGCAAACTTCCCTGGTCAATCTGGCACACCTCCGCACAAGAACTTCATACATTTTGTTATGACAATTCTCCAGTGCTTCTTCCAAATCTGATGAGCATTTTTTGTCACTTCGCTAGCTTAAATTCCCATATGTTGTAGGATTAATGTAATCATGTTGCATTGCTGTCAATTTATATATATTCTCTAGCTCATATGTGTGGTCTTCTTCTCTGATGGGTTCTGTGTATCTGCGACCTTCATCGGGATCAAGTGGTGCAATGACCTGAAGGCCATCACCTTCAAATTTCATTATTCCTCTCTTTAGATCAACAACAGTCGAATTTTTGAAAGCCCAATCAATTCCTAATAGCGTAGGATAAGGAAAACTATCGTCAACTATCTTGATGACCTCGAAGTCCACAAATGTCCTCACCCTATCGATGTACACAGGGACATGCTCCAGTCTTCCAAAGGTGCTTACTGCCTGCTAATTAGCCATCCTAAGCCTAATAGGGGAATAAATCAACTTAGGTTTTCCCATCAGTGCCCAAGTCTGCATCATCATAACATTGACTTCTGGCCCTAAGTCGAGGACCACATAATCTATGTCATAGTCTCCAATATGAGGATTAAGGTGCAACTCCTTATTTGTCCTTCTCTTCTGAGATACTTGATGTACTACTTTATTCAACAGAGATCTACCCTGCCTATCTCATATTGTCTGATCAAGTGTTGTATTTCTTGCACAACTCTTTCATCCTTAATCAAATCAATAAATGTATACAAGAAACTGAAAATCTTGCTTACCTCTTTTCCATCTCCCGACGAGGCAGACTGATCGAATGCCAGAGGAATCCCAAATTCTCTCACTTCTGGTTGTGCCTTTGATGATGAAGTATGTTCTCTTCCAAATTCTCTTATTGCCTCTTCAAATGTCTTCTTTTCCTTCCTTGGATCAAACAATTGTGTCTTCTCTGTAGCTCTTTTGATCCTTGATTCCTCCATAGTATTTCCTAGAGTCACCATGTCTTCTCTTGTAACAACACCTATTCTAGGGATAAAAACAACTCTGAGATCCTCTCCGTGAGGTTCTGTTGATATTAATTGTACCTGCTGGTTTCCTCACCATCTCTCTTTGAGTTTAGCTAACAACATGGGACAATCTTCAATAACATGTTCAAATGAGTTGTAGTAGCTGCAAGTGGTACAAGGGTTTTGATAGTCCCTTTCCAAATGTCTTGGCTATGCACATTTATAACAAATAATATGACCTCTTCCTTGACCCATGCCTCCTCCTTGCCTCTTCCTTTGAATCCACCACGAGGGTTGAAGTTTCCTCTTCTTGGAGAGTTAAACTGCGTAGTATTTCCCTACTTCTGCATCTCTCCTTGAATTTTATATTTATCTCTTGACCTTTAATGAAAGAGGTCATAATCCCTACAGTCATTCTCATCATGCACCATAGATTTATAGAATGTGCAGTAAAGATTGGTTGGTTTTGAAACATATTTTTTCATGTAATAACATTCACCAGGGCAATGTCTATTTCTACATACCTGACACCAAGGTATAGTAACCCGCTTCAAAGGGCTCAGAGCTATAGAGGCCAAGTACTCATTAAATAGGGGACAATGCTCCTTATCATGTCCCTCTGATTTTCATCTGNTCATATCTTCAACCTACAGAGATAAGCTAGTGAGCTGACCAAAATTTGACTCATACCTAAGCTGGATTCTCCCATAGGGGTTGATTCTAGTTTTATGGCGATCTCCAATGCTTCAGCCTACAAAGCAACCTTCTGTTGCATCAGAGGAACTCTAATGTGCGGTAAGAGGGAAACAATGAACCATTCCTTGTTCTGCTCATCTAGAATCTAAAAAATCAAGCGGCCTGTCAAGGTCTTAAACCTTTGATCCAACTCCCAAATAGGTTCAACTATTCTTTGCTTGATTTCTTTCAGTTATGTAATTCACTGTGACTCCGACTTGGGTTTCTTGAATTCTGCACTCAATTCAGTCTTGATATCGTTCAGCGGTTTAGGCTGTACAATCCCTTTAACAAACTTCAAGTACCAGCTTAGTGCGCAGTCTCTCAAGGTAGTACTAAAATGATTTCTCTTAACATCTTCATCATTGAATTTCTTAATACTCCATACAGCTTCGCATAAAAACTAGTGTTGATCAGGATCTTCATATCCATCTCCTCTAAATATAGGTAGCCTCATTTCATTTTCCATAGATCTTCCTAGGTTTCTTGACTGAGTATGTATGGAACTGTTGGTAACAGTGCTCTAAGTTCTCTAATAACTTTGACTACTCTAGTTACTTAATGATGTTAAAACAACATGAGGAGTAGTAATACTTACTTCGATGGTAGGCGCAGTCCCTAAAGTTTATGATTCTTCTAGGCGAGGTTCTTCAGTCTTCCCTTCCTCTTCCCTAGTGGAACCTGAATGTTCCTCATTCAATAACTCTTCTTCTTATCCACTGTATAACCCTTCGTCCTGTGCGAGTGGCTTGTGACTTTACTCAAACAAGATTACCAGAGGAACCTCTCTGAAGGTTCTCCCACTGCACATATGTCTAAATTTCGTGTCATTGCCACTGTCTGAGTTCTTGAATATTATATTTTCAATCCGATCGATTACTGTATCTTCAAGATGTTCTTCTCATGCAATAGCATCTTGATCTTCAACTTCAAAAAATGTAAAAAATTTCCTCTAGGTCCCTTAAAGAAATATCTCTTTGCTTGGCTATATGACTCTACTATGTCAATAGAAAACTCAGTGATGCACCTTCCAATAGTGCTATCAAACAAATTATCTACTACTCTTGACATGACGTTATCAACTCTCTTGACGTTATTGATCAACGTCGACGTCCAAACCACAGGTGGTCTAGATCTGATTTCAAACTGGGTATCTGTTAATATGGCTAACCACTCGTAGAGCTCCTTATGAATTCCTCCAAATAAAATCTTGCGTATATCAGTAAAGATATACCTTCCCAACCAATCCTTTGTACTAAGGATAGGGTTCTTTTTTTGAGCTTTGGCGAAGTCCATCTCTTCTTCTTCTATCCACTTCTGAATCTCTGTCTTCGATGGAAACCACCTTGACATTCCCTCAAGAAGATCCCAATCTCGACAATGGAACCATTTTTTGGCACAGGGGCAGACCCAGGGTTCAACTCTAACATCCCACCAACAAGCCCTAACTACTGGCCCTTTCGGAAACACTTTAAAAGCATATTCAATCTCACCCGAAGTAGAAATAGGGGGTTGGAAGACACAAGTGTCTACAACCAAAAGAAATGCAGAGAGGTTCCAAGACAACAAGACACAACAATCTAGTTATTATTTACCACTCTTAAGCTTACCTCGCAAGTTATATCTCTGATCTAACACAACAATGCAACAAAAATATAGCATATAGTGAATAACACAACATCAATTTCACAAAAGACAAAATATACGTGGTTCACCCTTTCCCTAGGGCTACATCCTCAGAACTGTGTTTCTTGATATATTAGATGAAAACATACAGCTCTATATGTGCACTTAGCTTGTAGATTTCTCTCTTTTCCTTTCTTCTCTATCTCCCCTCCCTGCGCACCCATCTGCAGGTTTGATCTTCGCACCCAACTGAAGATCCAGAATACAAGAATGCTCTCCCACACAATACTTCTCTTACGCATGACAATAATTACACTCTTAACCCACAATGATAAACCCAATTCTTCTCTCATCTAGATCTTTATTTATAAATTACAATGACTCTCTAACAATCTTAGATCGAAGTCTAAGTGTCAAAACCCTAGATCCCAAAACCCTACATGTCTAAAACCCTAGGTTCACTTGACTTGTATTTTCAGGGCTTCACCAACCTGTCTTTCCGTATTTTCCACGAGGTGCTCCAAAGACCTCGTTGATGTCTTTTTTCGCTTATTGAGTTGTACACGATCCATCTTCCTTGATCTTCTCATTCAACGACTCACTTTCCCTTACTTTGCTCCTTCTTTTTTGCTTCTTTGACTACTTTGACCCATCCTCGGTCTATGTGCCTTCAGCGTAGTTCGTACTTCATCTTTTATCTTCCTTTTTCTTCCTTAATCCATAACCAAGGGACAAAAAGTTGTGATTTTTTGTTCGACAATTCGTGGGTCGATAACTGGAATCTCCTCGTAATACTAGGAAAAAACCTTGTGGAACTCCTTGAATAATTCAGTGTAAGTTCAAATCTCTTAGGGAGATAAATATGCTCTGACGAAAACATTCTCTAACGCTAGGGGTTCTGGAGATATCGATTGGAATCATTGCATCAATGCTTTCCATGTTACCCTCGACGTAAATTAGCCATAGGATTGATATGACAAGGCCTATTTCCATTCACAGTCAAAACAAACTCTCCCTCCTCTACTCTCCTAAGCTCGGGAAGAAAATAAGATCTATGATGTAGATCATCCCAAGGTCTATTGGGACCAATCAATGCCTCGAGAATCGCTTTTTCGAAGGGAAATACCAAGTCTAAAGGATCTTGAGCGGAAAGAGAATATTGAGCCCAAATAGGCTCGAGAACTGGATCTAACTCTTGTTAGGGAGTCTGATCTAGGTTGGTTGAGTTTTGCTAGACAATGTTGTACACAACCTCAGCCACAGATAAGGGCATGGACATGCCAAGGTTCCCTATCCCTTCCATCAAGGCCAATGGGGAAGGTAAATTCCATGGGTTGTGAAAGTAGCTCATTTTAAAATACGACACTTGAAAAATTGCAGCCCTTAGCTGGTCGAGAACAACCGATATAAACTTTACATCATTGGAAGGAAACGGGTAATCAAAATTTCCCATCAATGATGGAAAACAATTGGTATCTAATTTGATAGTGCTAGGCCATGGGTTATCAATCATCATGATTGTGGAAGGACCTGATGAAGGGCTAGGATGAGAGAAGGACAACTGGTTGATGCTCACAATTAGTCCCTCATGTGGAAAGAAAAAGACCCGAAAAACCGTGCCAACCACTACATGCATCGCATAAGTCCAACTCCATCGTAAAAAAATATTGTAGTTGAGAGGTGCATCAACTACTTCAACTTTGACACACACATTTTGACCCCCTAAATGCACGAGGAAGGAAGGAATTATTCCATGTGGTCTAAACAATCGAGCGTCAAAATTCGTAAGCAACATAGGTGACAGAGACAACTCAAGATGGTCAATGGCCTTCCAACATGCCAACAACATCACGCAAGTCGAGGCATCCTCATCAACCACCATACAAAAAATGTTCTGTGTCAATGATTTCTTGGTGTATGCCACTACTATCTGAAAGGCGACGTGGTGAGGAAGACGAGGTTTTAGGCCGGCTGGATCGAAAAAATCACTCCTAGGTTACTAGTCTCTGCCCCTCCCAAGGCAGACAACAAATCTTTTCTTTGTGAGGGGTAAATCTGGAGGACCTTTAGAGAAGACATCACACAAGGGGTATGTGCCAGATCCTCCACGATGAAGTATTTCTAAGCATCCTTCGCATTTTTATTATGGGAATCCTTCTTACACGCACCTTTAGGGATGCGAGTCATTGTTTCTCCCACTGCCTTCTCAATTTGTAGAGGATTCAATGGGTTAGTGGCTTCCTTTCCCTTCTCAATAGATTCTGGTGTTCTATAATCATGAGTCCTAACTGTTGGTCACTATAATTGCTTAATTAAATTCAAACAACCAAGTGAAACATAAATTATCAACCCAGGGAAGTCTTTTGTTTCAAAGATATC
>SNQJ01S0143902.1:0-10929 GCA_010110895.2 Picea sitchensis
ACAATAATGCAGGGAAATAAACAATGGCACTTTAAGCATCATTCACATATATGAGAAACACAGAGATAGATATTTCCCGAGGAAACCCATGCAGGGTAAGAACCTCTTTTTCTTTATATAATAAGTAATAGTTACATTCTTTACAGTATCATACATATGAGCACCAACTCATAATGAGGCTACAACCTCATTTTTCCAAGTTGTAACTTGCTGAGAGCACCAACTCTCTATTTTCTCTAGCACCGACTAGAAGGAAGAACCAACTCCCTGGTTTCTCTAGCACTGACTAGAAGGAAGCACCGACTCCCTGGTTTCTCTAGCACCAACTAGAAGGAAGCACCAAATCCCTTTTTTCAAGCACCCACTTGAACCTTTGAGGACACCAGTCCTCCCTAGCTCCTCCCAACCACCCTGAAATATTAAATCTTTGCTACTGAAACTTATTAAAGTGATATGATGTTCAATAATGGCTTACCAGACTCATCATTGTTCTGCTGCATTTTGTTGCTCTGTCTACCACATTGCCTTTCTTCACACATCACTTGCGTTGTCTATTCTTCTACCATTTATACTCTCTACACCATGTCCCTTCAATGGAACCTTCCTCTATTATGTATTTCTTCTCCTGCGCTCTGCCTCCTTGCTCACACTTCAATCCTTCTACACAACGACCACTGCAATTCCAACAACAACAACAACCCTTCTCTTCTCTGTACTGTGTATATATATAGCTTCTTTGCATCTTGTGCATGCAATATTCACCATTCCTCTACATGCTCATACCATGCCAATATCCTCCCCCTCTCGAGTGCTCTGCGTGATCATCATCATAACTCTTCAGCTTCTCTAGCCGTTTTCCCACTCATTCAGCATCACTGGATGTTATGTTGAGATTCCTCAGCCTCTCTGGTAGTTGAGACTCTTCATCTTCTCTGTGACAGTCGAGCTCACCTTCTGTGTTTTAGTTACAGGCTTCCACACTTATACATCTGTCAATCCCTTCTAAGAATAGTCTTCCTTACCTTGGACGAAGCTTGGAGACTCTTCTTCTCCTCTGGTGATCATACTGGGGTCTCTTCGAATTCTCTAGCAGATGCCATCAATGGTTTCTGGAAGTTTCACTGTGTCGTGCATCAGTAGCCCTCCGATCAACACTTGATCTGATGGTTCAGATTACATCGCGATTTCATTTATTGCGATATCGGGATTCCTGATGTCAATAATTTTTTACATGTCCAACTTTCGATCCCCGATGCCTCTCCATTGACTGGAATCAACGATCTAGATCAAAGCTTGATCTGATGGCTAAGATTTCATCGTGATTTCACATATCGCGATATCGAGATTCCTGATGTCGATAATCTTTGACATGTCCAACTCTCGATCCCCGATGCCTCTCCATTGACTGGAATCAACGGTCCAGATCAAATCTTGATCTGACGGCTCAGATTGCATCGTGATTTCACATATTGCGAAATCGAGATTCCTGTTGCATTGTTTCTTTGACATTTCCAACACGTGATCCTCGAAACTTTGAATTTGTGTCCATCTATTGACATCACATGTGGATTGACATGTGTTGAATACTACCACGTGTCACTCTGATTCATGACTTACATGAGCCTAAAATGTTGAATCAGTCTGACACTTGTCATTACCTGGTTGTGCCACGTGTTCCTAGCTGACATGGTCTGTTGACGTGAGTCGGGTCGACAGTCTAGATCACATCTCGATCTGACGGTTCAGATTCAGTCTGGATTTCACCCATCGCGATTTCGGGATTCTTGATGTCAATATTATTTGACATCTCCAACTCTCTATCCTTGAAACTTCGACAGGGAGTCGGATCAACAGTCCACATAACCCCCTAAGATGGACGGTCCTCCTGCTTCCGGGATTTGTGACCCCTCTTCTCCTTGCACTTTTAAAGATCGTGTAGTTTTTCCTCGATCCAACAGTGGTCGGGGCCTACGCTTAGATCTGATTCCTCTAACTTCAATTAGCCCTTCGGCTAAGCTCGTGGTCCACGTGACCTCCCCCTATATGACCGCAGCCAAACCTCCTCATCGGGGTTTCGGACTTTCTAATGTCGAAACATGTATGTCCTCAGGATTCGCGATCCCTCGAATCTCGACGCGCTCTTTACACACTAGCTCTCATGGCTTGGTTCCTGGCCCATATGACCGTTATCCCCATGACCGCAGTCTTACCACTCGTCGAGGTTTCGAGCTTTTCAATGTCGCAATGCATTGGCTCAATGGGATTCCCAATATGTGAGACACCGATGAGTCAACCCTCCTTTCGAGATTTCACCTTGGCTTTTCCCGATGGTAAACCTCATGCAGCTCCTGTCCGATCTGACGACTGACGGGATTTCTGAATGAGATTCAATGGCTCTCGATCTCTCCCTTCTGTAGACTTCTCCTAAGATCCTCCTGGACGTAGAAACCAATGATCCAGATCTTCTTCTTTAGCCGATATGACAGTGGCTATGCTCCCTCCTGATCTTTGCACACTTTCCTCCCAACCTTGGGAGAATTACAAGTTCTCAAAGGCCTCGACCTTTGTCTTCCTTCTCCTCTGTGAACTCTTGTATCTTGAGCTTTGTTGTGCATGTTCTCCTCGACGTTGTTCCTCCTGAGCTTTCACTTATGAAATCCCCAAGGGATTCTTGGACTTCTGCGCCTCTACAGAGTCTTCACATGCACACTCTGATCCTGCCATCTTCACTGTTGTACTTGCCATCAATGACAAGCATACGCTACCTGTTACACATTTGCCAACACCAGATCCGTGAGTGGTTGACAGAGAGGCTTTCACTCCTCTCTTCGAGGACTCTTGAATACTTGTGGACATTACTTTTTCATCCATGAGATCGATGAGAACTTCTTCAACATACATGCTTGGATTAGATGGATGAATGAATGTGCAAAACAATAGAACTCATGTTGATCTTACTAATCACAGTGCAGTAGTAATGAGTTCTCTCTAATACAATTTGAAAAAGTGTTCTCGGTGCAACAGTCGATGAAATAAGTAGAAAGCAACGTAATGGGTCTCTCCAACGGGCGAGAAGCCTTCATTAATTCAGTCCTTCCCATTCTGGCGCAATCCCAATGGTCTGATGGTTGCATTTTTTTACCATAAATGTCGTTCTAACCATTCCTGGCGTCATTCTAACGGCTATATTGTTCCCAACGGCTCTATTTCTTTGCCATGTGATGTTGTTTTGATATCCGGATGAAGTTCCAGTTTTGCAAAGTTTCCTTCTGCCAAGTTCCCTCTGGAACCTTCTGTAACTTTTCGATATCTGCTCTCTTCTTGCTGAGATTTTTATCCTTCTTTCCAATGAGCTTCATCTCATTATTCCTCTTTCCATTATGATTCGTGTCTTCTTTTGGCATAGTAAATTCACACTATTGAGATTCCTTCATAGGGTGCATGGGTAATAGTTCTTCTTTATTTGGGGTCGGTGCTTTAGTCTGTTGTGATTCTTCATGGGTTCTTTCAACTTTGGCATCCAAGTTAAATAGCTTCGATCTATTCTCATGTTCCTCAATCAAGTGTGTGATCCTCCTAGTCATGAAATCTTTTAGTTCTTTCTTTTTCTGCTCTAAGACTTCCTCTCCTTTCTTTCTAGTTTGATCCTTCTCGATCCAGGGTTTTCCTAGTAACATAGTAAATGGAGGGTTGTTCTCAATAAATTTAACAACCTCAAAATCTTCCTCTGGCAAAGTTCCATGAGCACTCATAGATATCTAGGTAAGTATTCCACATAGGGTTATCATTTTTCCTATAAAAAATCCTATTCCTCCCAATGAAGGAATCATAACATGCTTTCCTACAGCTTCCCAAGTTCTTTCTGTCATGACATTCACCTGTGTTTCTTCATCTAGAACAGAGTCAATGCCAAAGTCTCCTATGCTTACTTCTATTTGCTCTTTCTCTTTTAAGATATATAATAGATTAGTATCTTGGTGGTCATTCAAGGTTTCTTTAATCTGTAATAGTATAGTCTTTGATTGCTTCTGGGGTTCTACCAAGGTCTCAATTTCTTGACCTTTCTCAGGGTCTACTTGTTCCATATTCATTTTTTCAAGCTTAGCAATCATTCTAGGGCAATCTAAAACTTCATGGTCCATAGCTTTACAACAAATACAACTAGGTCTTATACTAGGATATTCCTTAGCAAGATGTCCTAGTCTTCTGCAACTGTAACAAAGGATTAATCCTCTCTTTCTCTTAAATGATCCCCATATTTTCTTGTACTGTGCACTAGGATCATATTAGTTAACCTGCAAAAAATTCTTTCTAGGATCCTGCATCCATTTTTTAGTCCAAACATTCTTTCTATGCATAGGTATAACATATCCTTCACTATTCTTATCAAATCTACTCAAATCAAACCTTATTTCATCTAGTTGTGCCCTGCTTTTCAAGCTAGGACAAAATTTATCAAACATACCCAGATCCATACTTTAGAAATAAAAATTTCCACTAATATTACCTTTAACAAAGCATAAAGCTTCCAGATCTTACCTCTTCTCTTTAGATCAGACTTATTTTCTTAGAAAATATCTTCACAGATTAAGTAGAATATTGTGCACTAGGGAAACCGATCTACGCACAGAACTTTCACAGTTTCATGTTAGATCTTCAGATAGAGCTCCTTTTTCCTCAGTTCTCAACAATTAGAGTTTTAGGTCTCGGAAACTAAACCATTTGTTGGCACAAGGGCAGACCCAATGCTCAACGCTACAACAATGAACCAACAAAACCCTAACTATGGACCCTTTTGGTGACACCTACGAAGCAGAGGAAGTCTCACCCGAGGTAGAGGCAGGGGTGGTTGCAGGACTCCAATGTCTGCAACCTTATCTGGGACACAAATCTATGATTGTAACACCTTGACAAAGCACTTAGCAATATAGTTCATCAATGTTTAACCAATATCTACTTCGTAGGTAAAACCCTAATTATAGAGCATTGCAATATTCAACTAGATCTAGAATCTAGCAGCACTTAGCATGACGAAATAGATCTAGCATATTCAATCACTAAGCACATTCACACAGGTCAGATCCAACATTTACTCTCACTATTAAGAACAAAGCAACAATAGATCTACCTATTATTCATCTATATCAAAGCACTAAGCAAGTAAATACATAAACACATCAAAACATCGCACAAAGCATTCACAACACATGATGTACATGGTTCACCCCCTCCCCGAGTCTACGTCCACCAACTCTTCATCTTATTTATTAGATTTCCTCAATCTTATTACATGCATAGAGCCTTCAGATCAACTTCATATAGGATAAGATATCTGCACACTCTTCACTAGATCCTCCTTCCCCAAGCTAGGCTACAACACAAAGCCTACATAGAGTCCCTTATAGCCACTTGCACTCAGCCTTGCAAACATACACAAATCACCTACAACTGTTACTTGCACTCAGCACCACTTACAAATGACTTGTCATTTGCACTTAGCCATTCATATCTCTATATGCTCACTACATCACCTAGAATCTATTTATACATTACAAAATTGAGCCTAAACATGGGTAAACCCATGGGCCAAGATCCCCATACCCATTGCAATAATCCCAAATCCCAAAAATCCCTAAAATGGGGCCAAGATCCCATGATCTCTGCTTCATCTTGTGCTCTACCTTCGACAGCCTATCAAAGTCCCAAAAATAGGTCACACGTGACCAAGGATCCTCAAAACTTGGTCAAGGGCCAATAGGATGATGATTCCACACATTTAGATCACACCACATATCTTAGTTCCTATACAGAGTCTTAGGATTCATAGGATATATATGTATATTCAGAGAATTCATATGTAGAGTCAATACATGCAGATGAGGATCTAGAGAAGATTCCCATGTGGGTACATCCCACACTTTAGGATGTAGGAGATCTTGTTGGGGATCTAGTGGATCCAAGGAGGACTAGATATTAGTTTGAGGATCCTCCTCATGTACTCACTTCCACTAAACCCATGATTCCATTGCATTGTTATATGGTTCAGTCTTCAGACCCTTAGACCTACATAGAAGTTGTAGGGAACCCCTTCATGGAAGCATCCATGAAGGAGGAGTACAACTCTCTCCTCAAGAACTAGAATTGGGATATGGTTCTAATTCCTTCATAAATGAATCTTGTTATATGAAAATGGGTCTATAGGACCAAAAACGTAGCAGATGGATAGGAAAGAAAAAACAATGAAATATTGGTTACCAAGAAATTTCAACAGATATATGAGATCAACTATGATGAGATATTTTCTCCAGTAGAAAAGTTGGATTCCATTAGGTTGGTCCTTTCCATTGGAGCAACTAGGGGATGGGAAGTACATCATATGGATGTGAAGAATGATTTTATTCATGAGGATCGCTCAGAGGTTATTTATACGGAGCAACTACAAGGATTCATACATAATTCATATTTAGTGTTCCAACTCAAAAATTCACTATATGGCATCAAGCAAGTTCCTATAGCATGGTACACAAAGATGGAATCCTACTTTCTCTCCAGAAAACATTTCAGATGAAAATATGATCCCAATATCTACATGTTGAGGACCACTGACTCACTTTTGATCCTAGTATTGTATGTGCATGATGTTTTGATCATCGACAACTTAGCTTCAATGATTTTTTTGGTCAAGGGAATTATTCATGATAGGTTTTTGATGAAAGACATGGGTCCACTACATTTCCTCTTTGGTCTCAAGATCATCTAGGATGCTTCAGGCATCAAGTTATCTCAGGCTAAGTATGCTCGGTATCTCATGGAGATATTCCACATGATAGGATGCAAGTCTATATATGCACCCTTCTTATCTAGGGTTAGACTTGAGAATGGTCAGGATACATCAGTGGTGGGTAGCACCTTGTATCGACGGCTTGTTGGGATTATTTTGTATCTAACCCACACCTGACCAGATCTATCATATGCAGTAGGGGTAATATCTAGATATATGCAGGAGCCCCATGAGTTACAATGAAAGGTTGTCAAGTGCATTCTTAGATATGTTCAGGGCACCATCAGTTATGGGATCCACTATGCAGTAGGCTGGAAGTTGTATTCCATAGGCTTCATCGATTCTGACTAGTCTAGTGATGGAACCAATTGCACTTCCACCTCCGTGTACATTTTCACTTTGAGATATGGCCCAATATGTTGGTCGAGTAAAAACCAGTCAGCTAATACTCTATATTTAACAGAGACAGAGTATAGGGGAGCAGTCAATGTCACCATCCAGGCACTGTGGCTACAAAAATTCCTCACCAAGATTGCCATTTAGTTCCACCATCATACTATGATCTGGTGTGATTATGATATGGTGTGATCTAGTACAGATATTGTTAATATTTACTGTTGTTATTATGTTATTTCCAAATTACATGAGCATTCAATGCATTTCCAAAACAACAGAATAAAGAGAATCACTGAAAGAAACACAATCAAAAGGTACACAACATTTTATCCTAGGAAACCCTCATCGGGGAGAAAACCCAACAAAACTTCCTCAATAATAGATTGCCAATAAAATGCCAAGACTAATACCAAAAGACCAATAATAAACTAATACTGAGCATGCACCTCTCTTCTCCTTCCTCCTGCAACTGCAACTTTCTTCAAGATATGCACACTTGATCAGTGAGAGTGAGTTTGTTTAAGTGAGGTACCATTCTCAGATATAAACTCTAGTTGAGGAGGAAATAGGGTTATGTCTCTTCACTTAGTAGGCTCGACTTCTTCTAGAATTGGTTAAAATGACTTTATGAACACTAGGATCCGACTTTACAAATACCACCATACAAATATGGTTTGACTAATCCACAAAAATGGATTTGATATTATAGAAGACCCGACATGATCAATCCACAAAAAGGAGATTTTATCTATAAGATAATAACTCAAATATAATTAGAATATTCTTCGAAGTTACAATATTTCAATACTCCCCCTTAAAGAGAAGGGTATTATATTGACATGACCCCATTACATCATCAAGAGAAGGAGAGGGAAACAACATCATCAACATCTGGAACACTCATTGGCACATATACAAATCATCATACGTTTTACTCATCATCAATATCATCATCGTTTACAACATGGAGATGGAGTAACATCATCATCAGCAGCAACATAAAGTTGAAACATCAACATCAATAGCATGAACCTAGAACAACAACACAAGACTGTAACATCATCATAAACAACACGAGGTTGGAACAACATCATCAATAGTATGTGGCAATATAATGAGCCAAGTGTATCAACTAGAACATTTTTGGTACTTTGACAGGCCTTCCTTACCGGACCTTCAAGATCTACCCATGAATCATAAGATTCCCTAGGATATAAAATCATAACAAGCTACCATGTGGTACTCTGATAGACCATCCTTATCAGACCTTCGGGATCTGTCTACATATCATAATATTACCTGGGATATAAAATCCTAGCGAAGCTATCACTATTGACTGCAACTAGAATATACATGCATAGGTACTCTAATAGACCATCCTTATCGAACCTTCAGGATCTTCCTAGGGATGATCAATCCCTTGGGATATAAAATCCTAATGGAGATACTTGTTGTTGGTCAGGATACCATAGTATCATCAACATCACCCCCCTGTCGAGGGAGGTCCTTTCAAACAACACCAAGCTTGTCGCGTAAGTACTCAAACTTCACACGAGATAGAGGCTTGGTCAACACATCTGCAACCTTCTCATATGTGCCAACAAATTGGAGCTTTACAAATCCCCTCTGCACCATATAATGAATGTAGTGATACCGGATCTCTATGTGCTTAAAACTATCAAGGAACATTAGGTTCTCATTCATATTTATACAAATTTGTTTATCACATAGAATCATGGTGGATTCTATCTCCATATTTAATAGACATGTCAACAACTTCTGAATCCATATGGATTCAACACTAGCAGAACATGTTGCAATGTACTCTGCTTTTGTCGTGAAGAGAGAAATACTAGATCGCTTCCTTCTTTTCCATGAAGTCATGGTTGACCCCAAACTAAAACAACATCCTGAAGTTCTGTTTCTATCTAAATCACTTCCATCCCAATCTGAATCAGTATAACCATAAAGTCTGAAGTCGTGATCTCTAGTATAATA
This sequence comes from Picea sitchensis, assembly GCA_010110895.2. Classification (NCBI taxonomy): domain Eukaryota; kingdom Viridiplantae; phylum Streptophyta; class Pinopsida; order Pinales; family Pinaceae; genus Picea; species Picea sitchensis. Next base: position 9,176 of record SNQJ01S0143902.1, read on the forward strand.
GATATCGTAATCCAATGTACCCTTAAGGTATCTCATCACACAAATTGTAGATACAAGGTGAACACATTTGGGTTCCACCAGATACTGACTCAAGGTGTTCAAAAAAAATCATATATATGTCCTGGCATTTTTCAGATACATCAATGATCTAATAATATGTTTGTATAGAGTAGCATCAACCAACTCTAACGAAGTATCAACCAAGAGCTTCAAATTTGTTTCTATGGGTGTGTTCATGGATTTATATTCCAGCATGTCAAATCTCTTCAATATTTCAACTGCATACTTCCCTTGGTTAAGGAAGATCTTCTTTGGGATCTGCCAAACTTCAAGACCTAAGAAATAATGCATCATCCCTAGGTCTTTCATCTCAAACTCTGCAGTGAGATTCTTCTTGCAATATGTGATGATATTTTATTCTCCTGTTAAGAATAAATCATCCACATATATAAGAAATATAACTATCTCATCATTCATAACCTTGAAGTAAATGTTAGGATCAACTTTAATTTTGGTAAATCCCAATCTCGTCAAGAAACTATCAATTCTTCCATATCAAGCTCTAGGAGCTTGCTTCAACCGATACAGGGATTTATTCAACCTGCATACATGAGTCTTTATATATTCAACTTCAAACCCTTGTGGTTGTTCTATATACACTTATTCTTCAATAAAACCATTTAAGAAGGTTGTTTTCACATCCATCTGGTGTAACTTCCACTTCATTTGTCTGAAATAGCTATTATGGTTCTAATGGAAGTGTATCTGGCTACAAGAGAAAATGTTTCCTCATAGTCAATACCTTCCATTTTAGAAAATCCACGAGCCACAAATCTTGCCTTATGTTTTTCAATACTTTCATATGTTGCATGTTTTATTTTGTATATCCACTTGGAAGATACCACATATTTTTTCTTTGTTTTGGGAACTACTTCTCATACATCATTCTTTATGATGGACTGGTATTCATCTTTCATGGCGTCCATCCATTCTTTCTTCTAAATGACTTATTCAAATCAAGTAGGTTCCTTTTTTACGAGATCACACATGAATCCATATAGCTGGAGAATGGCTTCGACTTCTTGGTTTGTCTCATGGTTTTGTCTTAGGCACAACACTTCTCTTCATCTTGAATAAGTTATTTTTCCCAAGCTGGATTTATTTGGTGAGAGGTCGTCATATGGGGAGGTTCTTGAGATTCTATCATATCATGATCTTCTGGAATCTCATCATTAGGGGTAACTGTAACTTCCTTCACTGGTTCTACAACTATGGGAGCTACAGGTTCTTCTTCATATACTTCTTCAAGATGGCATTTCCTTTATCTTTTGAGTGATTCATCTTCATCAAAGGTTACATCTATGTTTATCTCAATATGATGGTAACATGGTATGTAAATTTTGAAGGCCTTAAAGACCTCACAGTATCCAACAAATATTCTGTTGGTTTTGGAGCCTGATTATCTTCCTGATTTAGAGGTCTTTTACTTTCATCCGTGTTTATACCCCATGAAGTATTTATAGCCCAGAAATATTTACACTCTTCCACGTGGGGGAGTGCAGAGGGGGGGTACCCACTCTGCGGGGTCTGGGGGGGCTATCCCCCTGACTGGGGGGTCTGGGGGAAAGCGGGGGGTTCAGGGGCAAAGCCCCCGAAGGAAAAAATTCCTTGTAAATGTATATTGTAATTTCATTGTAAATCTGGACCGTTCATTATAAGGTCGTAGATCTAACGATAGAGATTATGTTAGGGTT